>JBBPKY010000839.1:0-13172 GCA_038089495.1 Xerocomellus dryophilus
GGGTAGACTCTTGCGGGGCCGGTTCTTCGTTTTACCGCCGGGCGCGGCTCCGAGATCCAACCCCCCAAAGTTAAACCCGACTTTGGCGGCCACAGCACTCTGCCAGGGTCGGTTTCCTCCGAGATATGCGTTCTTAAGCTTCTTAACTGGTGTACCAGGTGGCTTCTTTGATTCCTCGGCAGAAGGTTTACCACCGGCTGCAAGCGTCCGAAGGATGAACGCGTCGACGTCCACTCCGTCGTTCGTTCTGAAGTCGTCGTCTGAACCACTCACGATAAATGCTGGCGGCCAGCCAGAATGAGGATCAGGCATGAAGCCCGGTGTGATCAGATCATCCCCGATATCTGAATTCAAAGAAGACGCAGATGTCGAAGTACGTGGCATAGCCGAGAGTGAAGTGCCTGCACTGTGCGACGTATCCTCGTCATCACTAAAGGCAACGCCTGAATCGCGAGGCTTATACTTCAATGGAAGCATATTCTTGTCCTTCTTTGATCTGGGGGATGGGGTACCCTTAGTCACGTTGAATACGAATGACGTCTCCGGAGGACCGCACGGTTCAAAGAACATGTCGTCTTCGTCATCGTGGCCGCCACGAGGTAATGAAACAGGGGATGAATCCGGCGATGGTATATTGAGAGTAGAACGCCATGGAAACGTAGCAATTGTTTCGCCGCCAGGTCCTGCGTAACTGTGTCTGTTGGATACCAATGTATGCGCATTCACACGGGGTTTCGATGACGCGGCAGCATTTGATGCCGTACGCGAACGGGTCGTGGTCGTGGTTTGAGGGATGGATGGCCCAAAGAAGAGAGAAGCGGAACTGGTGCTCGCGAGACGCGTCATAGGTGCGCGAGTGTTGGGTGCGTTCGCCTGCAAAAACGGATGTGGTCCACTACTACCGGTAAGCCGTCTGCGGGGCATTGGGGAGTCGCTCGCTGATGGAGGTGGACCACCGTGAATAACGGACGTCCGATTCCGACTAGCGGATGGAAAGGCGACTGGCGGAGAAGTCGGTGGACGTTCATACTTGGGACTTGATGTGTCCAGCTAATCCCAAAACACTTTAGTGCGATGGTCATTTGATAAAAGGGCGATACATACATGAGATGAAGCAGAGGGAGATGGTGTTTGATTTACGCTCCCGAGGAGCTCGAGGGACACGGGTCTCGAGCGGGCACGTCTCTTCAGAATGTGGCCCCCGGGCGATATTGACTCGGTCACCTCGTCGAGGGTGCTGCCCTTCTGTGGGACAGCTTTGATGGTTGGTGGCTTTCGAGGACTGCGCAGCTGATTCCTCGAGCGACGCGACAGCAGAGGGAGCTTGTTCGACAAAGGTTTCTTTGTTGCCACGTCATTGCGTTCCTCGATCTCGCACGCCGAGTCATCGTCCTCTATGACACCCCAATCCTCATCCGAGTTTTCCATATCGCGAATGCGTAGTCGCTTCAGCGTCTCCGCTTGCCCCTTTAGGTAGTCCTCCGTTTCAGCCTTTGATTGTGGTGTGCGAATACCGAAGCGGGGCGCAGGCAGAGGAGCAAGGCGATGGAATGCGACTCCAGAAGCAGGATCTGCATTTGCGGCAGAGATGGACAGAGGGGTGGAAGCAGACTGCCGTAGTGGGGTCGAGAAGCCTGCTGATGATTTGCGTTTCGTGCCTACGCCAGTGCAAGGGGCTGCTGGGGTCGACTGGACTTGGGACTGGGCGTTGAGCTGCTTAGACGTGAGCACAGATCGAGTCTTGGAGCGAAGTTGCTCTTTCACGGGGGTGCGGAGGGGCTGTAAAGTTGGAGGGGAAAACGGGGACGTGGCTGCGGAGGAGGGAGAAAGAAAGATGCTTCCTTCGTCGTCGTCGATTGGTACAGGATGTTTATGTACGCGGTGGGGATATAGGCGGTGCACTGGGGGAGGAGACTTGAAGGGAGATTGGAGGAAGATGTCGTCCTGCTCTGGGTCGTGGACGGGTGGTGAGAAGGCCCGTTGTCTGAGCGGGGAGGGAGTCAACATGGGTGAGTCGTAGGGGTGATCAGCAGAGAAGCGAGGCGGGGTTGAGCAGTGGGCTGCGCGGCAGCTGGGCATGCTGCGACCGCGGGAGGTTGTGGATATGTGCTGTGGCGGGGTAGACAGGATAGCTGCGGACATCGACGCGGGACGATGCGCTGTGGGGAATAACTTAACGTGTTGGTCGTCGTGGTCGTCGTCCAAGGGGAGCAAAATTAAAGGGAGGGTGGGATGGACACTAGTGTCATCGCGTGTTTAAGGGCGAAACAGGGCAAACGCGTGGGACCCGACTCAACAACATCACGTGATCGTGCAATTTGACTCCGTCCGTGTCCCCGTCAACGTTACACGAGGCTACCTCCGCCGCCGTCTGTCACATTCTCGTCGCTACACCGACCCTTTCGAAATTCTGCTCTCTGTCTTACGTTGCACGGCCTTGACGGTAACTATAGTACTCCCCCCGTCGTTGCCACCCACTCCTTGCCAACCTCGAAATCCCGCACCGATACAATGGTTGCTGCCACCAAAATGCCACCGTTGTTTTGTTCCACTTCCCATTGTTCCACTAGATAGTCACTCTTGCATTGTCCTTGCCACTCCTTTGTTCAAGTTGTACCCCGCAGGCTGTACGTACACCATTAAATGCTGTGCCCCGGAGTGTTTCAGCCCTAGAAAAAAGCTGACCATGCCATAAGTAACTTGTGCTGACTCGAATTCCCGACAATTTGGCATCGTCCCGTTTCTTCTCCGAGGCGCTGATGGGCCGGCTCATCTGCTTTGGTGTCCTTTGTGCTTTCCATCAACCAACTACGTGTCCACCATAGGTACGACTTTCTACTAATCATGACGTGGCAAGTACGTCAAAGTCAATTTTCCACGCGAGGTGATCATAAATCGCATTCATGTCATGCCTCGATGCACAATATTGTAGTATTTTACATGAAGCAAGATTGGACTACCTTTTAATTTTCGACTGCTAGGAAAGGTTGGACAATTGTCGGAAGATGTGTGTGGTTTCAAGTTCAACGGCCATGGACGGCAGGCCGATGCCGTACACGGAAGCAGCGACTTTCTCGGCACCACCACAAGCTTGACCTAGAAGCATATCATGGAGATATCGTGAGCACACGCCCTATCGCCCAACGTTCCAGATCCAACACATATCGCCCCAGTTCTATTCTTCAGGGAGGGTATCAACATCCTCTCTCCCGCTCATGGCAAGACCGTCGTCAACTCACAAAATCCATGTTCATGTATCCGATATTTATCACAGACGACCCAGATGCCAGCGTCGTCATTCCTACCCTTCCGGGTCAGCGTCGATGGGGCATCAACCAACTCGAGGGCTTCCTAGGACCGCTCGTCCAGAAAGGTCTACGAAGCGTCATCCTCTTCGGCGTCCCCCTCAAGTGTCAGAAAGTGCGCGCTTCGTCCGCAGCCCCGTTGCGAACGCTGACACATGCCAGGACGAGCGTGGATTGCCAGCGGATGACCCCGATGGCCCTGTCATCCAGGCCATCCAAAAGATTCGATCTCTCTTCCCCGACCTCTACATCGCCTGTGATGTCTGTCTCTGCGAATACACGTCACACGGTCATTGTGGAATCCTCCAGCCCGACGGTAAGATTCACACCGAACCCTCCGTCGCACGTCTCGCACAAGTGGCTCTCAGCTACGCTCGTGCTGGTGCGCACTGCGTCGCACCGAGCGATATGATGGACGGGCGCGTTCAAGCGATCAAGCGAACCTTGATCGACGCCGGTTTCGGCAACCGATGCACCCTCATGAGCTATTCCGCCAAGTTCGCGAGTGGGTTGTACGGCCCGTTCAGGTAAGAACCCGCGCATACATCGTACCCTCGGTTCTCAGCTTCGTCCAGAGACGCCGCTGGGAGTGCCCCGTCGTTTGGGGACCGCAAGTGCTATCAGCTCCCGCCCTCTGCCAAGGGCCTGGCGAGGCGTGCTATTGTGGGTGCCATCTCATCTGAGTCTGGCATGTGGTGTCTCATTGTTGATTGTTGGGTAGCAACGTGATGTGGCCGAAGGTGCCGACATCATCATGGTCAAGCCCGCACTTCCCTATTTGGACATCATCGCCGACGCAGCGCAGCTCGCGGCGGATCACCCGATCGCATGTTATCAAGTCAGCGGGGAATTTGCCATGGTGCATGCGGGTGCAAAGGCTGGTGTGTATGACCTCAAAGCCATGGCGTTTGAGACCACGGAAAGCATGGTTAGAGCTGGTGGGTGTCGTCGCCACGCGTTGACACTGGTTTACTGATGGTCACTACAGGCGCTACGCTCATCCTATCATACTTCACCCCCGAATTTTTGGACTGGTTACCAGCGTAGATCCGTGATACTAGAGTCGAGATGTTGACTAGGAAAGAAAGGCACGATAGACCCGGATCGTGTACTTGCGACCCGTGTAAACCAGAGCAATTAGGAGATCCTGATGAGATAACCACGTGGCACCAGCACTCCCACCAAAGCAAAAAAAAATTTACCGTAAGGTTGGCTCGCACCACCATGGCTCGTATCAGCGGGGCCCGGTCTGCCTACTCCCCCGACACTTGCATGTTCTGTCACCAATCTCTCCGTATCACGACAGGCGCCGACACCGATTCAGAATCCGAACACCCCCTTGAACGAAGAGAAGCAGCGACCGTCATCGACGACGTTGAATTGCATTGCGGTCCACCTGGGTCGGGCCCAGGCGGACACCACGCCCACTGGACATGCCTGATCGACCATGCCATGCAAGCGCGTACCCGCGGCGTCATCCCAGTCCCGGTCCCGATGCCGGGCGATGCATCCACGTTCGCAACGTGCGTGGTGTGTGGGCAAAACGTCCTCGATCCGTCCGGACGGTTCGTCGTCGACGTTCGGAACGAAGGTGGTGAGACAAATGGGTTCGATTTCGGCGTGATCATCGTGCGTAGCCGTCGTCTCTCTTTCCCTCCCCCCTCGAATGCTCGTGAACGTGGAACGGTACTGATTCGAATCGGACATACGTTGCAATGACATCGCCATCGCCATCGCTACCGTACATTGACATGGACCCGAACTCGAACGTCCAACGTTTGAACTTGATGCACGCCCTTAACCCCCCACTTTCCTCTGAACAGGAAGAAGAACTATTCCTAGCCTCCCATCCAAGCCAAGTACACAACCGCGCCTTTCACGATCTCGTCGCGGAAGGCGACTACGCAGCCGCGATCGAACTCATCGCAGAGCACGACGTCGACGTCGAATGTACGTATGGAAACGATGGATTGACGGCGCTGCAAAAGGCCGTCTTTAGCGGGGACACGAGCGGGGTCGAGTTTTTGAGGAGTTTGGGTGCGACGGCGTAAAGCGTTGCAGGAGCGCAAAAGACGATCGGGTCTGCTTGGGATGGGGTGGTATGGATGGTAAGCTGTCGTGGGAGAGGTCGGCTGTGTTCATGAGGAGAGCGTCTCAGAAACGGAGTATCTATTGGCCAGGTACATCTTATCTTCATGAGCGGGTGCATGAGCACTTCCTCAGGCTGAACTCAAGACGAAGCCGAACAAAAAGTGATCCGACCTGCCTGGCTCGAACAGGCGACCTCAAGATGAATTTATCCAGTTACAGTCTCGCGCTCTTCCAACTGAGCTAAGGTCGGCATATTATTCTTCGGCCGGTAGGTTGTATTGAATATGTAAGTACTCAGTGGTTGGGAAACCAGCTGAGGTGTAACTAACTACGACGCACGGAAAATAGTCCGTGCTTAGGTAATCTACTCTCTCACGTTTGTAATTCCTACAGGTTGATCATAGGAAGGCCTTGATTGGTCAATCTATTGACCATTGCTATGACGGATCTGCCCTCTTCCAAGGGTCGACAGCAATCTCGAGGAAGCCTCGGGTTGGCCCAGCATATTCGGCCGGCTCTCCAGCCCACACATACAGGGTGAGCGTTTCACGTCCTCCAGCGCACTCTAGACTCCGGAAATGCGGAGAGTGCAAAAATCCGACCTGCCTGGCTCGAACAGGCGACCTCAAGATGAAACTTAACCAATTACAGTCTCGCGCTCTTCCAACTGAGCTAAGGTCGGGCGCGATTATCTCGCTTATGACTGGATATGGCAAGCCGATTCACCCTCCGCATTGTGGCCATCGTCCGATTTCCATCGCTATTGTCAAGTCATGGGCAAAAACAAGGACAAGGACAAGAACGAGGTACCCAATCCGACGAGCGTGACGAACCGAGATGTCCTCCAGCGACTCAACTTTCTCTACCAAGCTAGTGTCCTCTTAAACGGTCTCGCCCCCCCTTGCACCATCCCCCACGACGACGACCCGCCGATGTCGTCGGCGACACCCAACAACAGAGGCATTGGTACCGAGGAAGACGACCCTCCATTGCGTCCTAAAAAGTCCCAGTGGAAGGAGAGACGGCGCGTGGTGAGCTTTGAGGAGTTGTCGAGGAGTTATGTGGAGACGATGAAAAGCGTGGGGCAAAAGACGAACGTCAAGATGTGCGTACTCGAATCGTGCGCCCTCCGCTGCCCCGTTGACGCGCCTTTTGCCATCGCCATCGTTCCATGCACAGGGACCCGTCCGTGAAACGCCGCATATGCAAACGCTGCAGCACCCCATTGGTACCCGGCATCTCCGCGACCGTCCGCATCAAAGGTCTGTACCGAGCCGTAGTGGCATCGTGTACCGTTTTTCGTTGACTCATTTCGAACAGATTCGACGTCCCACGGTCATCTCATCTCCTACAGATGTCACTGTTGTCAGACCGAGCGTCGGATCCCCGCACCCCCGGTTCTACGCACGGATCCACAGACGAATGAGGACACGATGGAAATCCAACCCGCCGAGGCCTCGACTTCGTCCATGCTTGCTGCAACTGCCCCTACTGGAAACTCGGTTCGTCCCAGACGGCAAAAGCGGAAGAAAGGGGGACCCCAACCCCGTTTGCCGCCTCATTTCGCTCGTGATGTCGGGCACATCGTGTTTCGTGGAAACGAGCGACTCGATGTAACGCGCAGCATTTCGTAACGGTCAGGAAACGCTAACCTGAGCTTTGATTCGGGACTCCGGAATCACCATTGATGGACCAGGCCATCCATAGATTATGGTGAGTGTGTCTAGGTAACAACAAGGACGGAGTAGATACGTGAAGGGAATATAGTCTCTGAAGGTGAGGTAACGCGAAGAGAAAGAGAAACCCCGCAAAAGGCAGGGGATGTATGAGCGGAAAACCCAAACCCCAAAATTCTACAACAAATACGCCCATAGTGATACAGTCAATGTTAGGAAAAGAACGTGTGGTATATGTGTGAGTATGGTATCAGCCCCGGATCCGGGGTGAATAGTTGGACTGTAACCAGATGTCAGCACGACACTTTTATATAAAGGAAGACGACGAACGATAGCCCTGCATTGTCCGAATAGGAGGGGCACAAATCGTCATCAGTATCCTATGTCACCACACGTCGCGATTAGCATGAATACTGTGTAATGGAATGAATAGTACCGGGTTATTTGGACAACAGGAGGTGTAACCCAAATCTGCAACGCTTCCAAGAGCGGATTGATTGGAATATCCTTCCCACTCCTGGCATGAGACCGCCTGGTAACTGATATTCCAGACACCAAAGTCCTGTTTTTGTTCAATTCGTTATCTCCTGTTGTATGTTGGTCATTCAAACTTACGGTGAAACCTGCACAAACAGACGCTCAGTCACCGATAACCATATGTTATGATGAGTAAAACACACCATAGAGGGCAACATCAGATGGGAAGAAGTCACTCGGGATTGAAGTAGACGGCCAGGAAAGATCAAAGTTGAGATCCGCGCCGCCGCTAGTTCAACTGTCACTTCGACGCACTCTTCGAACACGACGTCGTTCACTCACGCGTTGGGGCCGGACGTCGTGGCGTTGCACCACCCCGTCGTGGAAAGCGGACAGAGATCGGTGATTTTGACGACGATGGAATTGGTCACGTTGGGATAGAAAGGCGGATTGGAGGTGAATGCGTTCAAGAGAGTGAGGTTGAAGCATTGGCCGCATCCAGGGCCATATGAGGTACTGCTCCCATACGCCATTTGGCTCATAGCGGCAGTGGGATAGTATGTGCTATTCGGGGTACATCCGCACGCAGCGATGAACCCCGTAGGGAGGGTGTAGTATGTCATGGTTGCATGTCCACTGGGTGGGTATTGGATCCATTCTGAGGCCTGAATTGCAGGGAGAAAGGACAGGATGACGAAAAAAGAGAGAATCCGCGAGTAAACACTCGGGAGATATAATGCGCACGACATCGTTTTTCCTCGATGGCTCAGGGAGACATGAGGGCGTCGAATGAGGCGTGGATGTCGGGGGAGAACGGCAACGGCGACGAAACCGCGACGATGCCTCGCATACGAGGAAATGATGATATAATTCAACGTGGCCCTGGGGCATGCTGATTTACGTCCTCGATCAAGGCGCAGTAATCCCGCCACTCATCTTCTGCTCAGCTCGAAGGACTTTCTTACTGATCAAAAGGTGCGGCTTGACAACTAACAGTGCTCATTCGAAGATTTGAATCTTGCTGATCAGACTGCCATTAGTCATGCATAGTGAGCAGATACTGCCCCCTACCAATACTGCTTACAGTATCACTTCCTGTGTAATTCAATCGTGGGCCATCCTCTGTCAGCGCGTACGGAAGAAATTTGGGTGCGTTCAGGGCGTCTCGAGAGGATATTACTATATGTGCCCCGTTCGTATACGCGCCCACGGCAAGATGCCACTGCGAACTATGATGACGAAAGCAACATCGCTCAGAGTAAGTCATCAAAGGCTTTGACAACTCACTTTACGTGACGGGATGGTCTCCGAAGTAGCCACCTCCAGGTATAAAATCCGCTCTGAACGTCGTGATTCGATCCAAGCTCAACGCACACTACTGATTCCTCTCACAACTGTTACTACCGATGGCCCCTGTCACCAACAAACGCATCGTCTTCAATGAATTCCCGACGGGTGAGCATGATGGACAATAGGCATGGAAACGTACATCTGAACGTGTCGCGTCGCGCCCACCTAGGTCTCCCTGTGCCTGGCCAGACAACGACATTTGATGCTAGTCAGACAATTGACCTGGACACCGTCCCTTTGAATGGAGGCGTTTTAGTCAAGACCCTCGTGTTGTCCTTGGAGCCCTATCTACTGGCCAGGATGAAACCTTTCATGCCTGTAAGTTTGTCTCTTCGGCCCATCATGTTCAAGGATCATCTGGCTTATATTTCGGCCCGTGAACAGAATAAGTTTCAAATCGGACAACCGTAAGGGCTTTTTCTATGAATGGGTGTCATTTCACCAAGCTTGAATCCTTATCTATAGGATCGAAAATTGTGGTGTCGGGGTCGTCGTGCGTTCTGAGAACCCGGCGTTCCAAGTTGGAGATCACTTGCATGGATTTTACCGTGAGTGTCATGATCGCGCGTTAGCCAAAGTTTGTGCCAACTTTGATCTGTAGCGTTCCAGGAATACCTGGTACTACATGAGACCGAATCTTTCACAAAGATACACAACGAGCACAATCTCCCTTGGAGCGTCTTTTTGGGCATAGCTGGTTTGCCTGGTAAGCTGTCCATCTCGGTCGTTGTCATCAAGGCATGTGCTGACGGTGATTCAAAGGCCAGACCGCATATTTCGGCTGGAAGGAGCATTCACATGCGAAGAAGGTGAGATTGTTCAGGGTGTTTCTTACCTCGCTAACTCGCTCGCATAGGGAGAAGTGGCATTCGTCACGAGCGGGGCTGGTGCAGTCGGATCGTACGTAACATTTCCAGGATATTTACGGGTGCATAGACTAAGAGGAGACATTCTCAGCCTCGTGATCCAGCTTGCGAAGCAGGACGGCATGAAAGTCATTGCATCTGCTGGTTCAGATGACAAAGTCCAATTCTTGAAGGAACTCGGTGCCGATGTAGCGTTCAATTACAAGACAACACAGACGTCGGAGATCTTAGAAAAGGAAGGCCCTATTGACGTGTATGTCCCACCGCCCAAACGTTCTACAGTGTATTCTGACTGAAGGTACAGCTACTGGGACAATGTGGGCGGTGAAACTCTGGAAGTTGCGCTGAACGCAGCTGCGAAACATGCCCGATTCATCGTCAGTCTGGTCACCACCATTTTTAATCCACGGGCACTCATGTCTAATAGGAATGCGGGATGATCGCTGGCTATGGTAGCTCGGCCAAACCAATTCCGGTCAGTCCTCGTTCATATTACAAATCGAGCGCAACTAAAAGATCCTGAACGTAATAGAACTTGATCAACGTGATTATAAAGGAAATATCGATCACTGGCTTCGTCGTCACCACCCTCTCTCCGAAGTATTTGGAGACTTTCGAACGGGAAGTGCCCGCTCTGATCGCGTCGAAAAAGTTGACGTACAGAGAGGATGTCACGAGGGGATTGGAGAATGCTGAGGTGGCATTTGATAATTTCATCAAGGGTGCGTTTATTGGAAAGAGTGTGGTTATAGTGGCGGACGAGTAAGTCGGTGTTGCAGTAAACCGCGTGTGATGTGTATACCTGGTTTCGTCGGACCAATGATATCTAATTCGTTAGGTTAGTCACAGCCCATGTCATCGATGCCAATGGGTATACATACCGGGATGGTGGAGGGCGAACGACTGTCTACGTCCCGACTCTTGGGTCTGCCTAGGAGGGCCTCTACCTAATCGAGGTACCGAGCTGGAGGTTGCCATTTGCGCCCGTACGGTGATTGGGGGATATAAACACCTCGCCCACAACGCGCGATATATCTGATCGATCTGCATCCGTCGTCGTGACGGCCATTCAACTCCCTATACTCTGGAATGCCCATGTATAACTGACGAATATGCCGCTCGCACGGCCTGCAGAGATCATACGTTGATCGGTACCCAGCCCCTCAGGAGATCTCTTGAGGGGAGAGTTCTATAGCCAGTGCGAGGTTGAATAAGGATGCACGTACAGCGAGCACACTCTTTGTCTGCTTTCTGGCAGAGGAGTCGGTGCATCTCAAGGCAAACCGCGATGGACGGAGGTCCACGTTGACTATGATGTGCTGACGGTCGAGTGCCGTGTGGAGGGGCGGACGACGCGGAAGAGAGGCTGCCTTCGCGGGGTTGAAAGCGACGGGTCCGATTGCGCGCCGGATCCCGTCGAGACCGTACAGCTACAGTATGAGGGTGCGGAATTATTGGACGTGATGGAAGAGCTACTCCGCGGGCCGGGTAACACCGCGCCCTGGCCCATAGTACTATCCCTCTTCCGCCCGTCATCTGAGCCTGGGGCAACGTCACAATGGGCTCGACAGAACAGCACAACTTCTCCAGAGCACTTGCGGCGTGGAAAGGTGCGTGCGTATAATACCCGTCCATTCAAGCTACAACTTGAACACCCCGCTCGTGCACCGTCGATTCCTTTGTTTCTGTCCATGAATATTCTGTGACCTCGTCACAAATTCTCCTCGTTTCGCGCCCTTCTTTCATCTACGCGCTGGCATGTCTGCTGGAATGCTCCAACTGGACCAGGCATAAACCTCCACGAGCTCCAAAAGACGCTCGATCATCGCACAAGGCACCGAGATCGTCGAGAACCAAAAAGAGAAGGTGCTCAGTCGCAACTTGGGGGTTGGCCGAGCGCACAAAGATACGATTCACTTCGCCCTAGTGTATATCCTTCAAAAGTTCAACACGTTCAAGGGGTTGCTTAAAGGTACACATCAATCCTACTTCATGGTATCACTTCCTGTGTGATTTAATCTTGGGGCTAACCCCCGTCAGGCCGCTGAGTGTTCAAAGAGCCACTGGCAGGTGCCACACGCCAACACGCCAAGATACTCGCGTATAATATCAAGATAAGCCAGACAAGGTGATCCCCCCACATGTACACACCAATCTTCTGTCATCCGAATTGTCTGTGTTGCCGCCATCCACCTTCTCTTAGCCACACCACCCGTCCGTATTGACCACAGTTCATATCCATAGTTACTCACCAATAATTTTGATAAAAGTCAAACGACTGTCCGACCTTTTTTTTTTTTTTGCCACGGTGCCGTGAAACTGTGTCCTCACCTCCCTCACAATTGAATCAAGTAATCCGGATTGCCCTGTCGCCCAGACCAGTTCGTACATCAATGGTCCACAGGAATATGTAGTGCCGTTTCCGTTCAATATTCAATGGGTGCATTCACGCGCTGGGTGGGTTTTGTCTTCATTACATGTAACGTATCCTGATAATAGCATACGCGAGCAGTTCCATGGGCTCGCCATTAGGGCTCCGTCGTAAACCTCCAAAATCTACATGTCATCTCAGCGGACGCCAGACGAGTCCATCCACTGCGGGCCGCATGCCCTAATTTTTAGCGGAGGTGTCAGCCTGTGTCAGCCGGGGCTTGAGTTCTGCCGTCGGCTGCGAGACTTGGGTTATTAGCGAACTCCGGTGAGATGAGATGCTGAGGGGACCATTGGTCATGGCCCGCGTGGCGGGTGACATTTGCCAGTGGCTTCTCTGACACTGGTATAAATTCCGTTTTGACCGTCTTCATTCAATGCAACTTCAAAGCATACCGATTCCTCTGACAACTGTCACTACCGATGGCTCTTGTCACCAACAAGCGCATCATCCTCAAAGAATTCCCGACGGGTGAGCTGATACAGACAACAGACGCGGAAACGTATATCTGAACGTGTTGCGCCGTACCCGCCCCTAGGTCTCCCTGTACCCGGCCAGACAACGACACTTGACACGAGTCAGACAATTGACCTGGACAATGTCCCTTTGAATGGAGGCGTTCTAGTCAAGACCCTCATGTTGTCCTTTGAGCCCTATCAACTGGCCAGGATGAAAGATCTCATGCCTGTACTAGTAAGTGTCTCTTCGGTCCATCATGTTCAAAGATAATCCGGCTCATATTTCGGCTCATGAACAGAATAGGTTTCAAATCGGACAATCGTGAGGGCTTTGTTCCATAAACGGGCATCGTTTCACTAAGCTTGAATCCTTGTCTATAGGATCGAAGGTTGTGGTATCGGGGTCGTCGTGCGTTCCGAGAACTCAGAGATTCAGGTTGGAGATCACTTGCACGGGATTTACCGTGAGTGTGGTGATCGCGCGTTAGCCAAAGTTCGTACCAACTTTGATCTGTAGC
>JBBPKY010000840.1:0-13156 GCA_038089495.1 Xerocomellus dryophilus
AAGTAGGCCGGAGCTGTGCTCTAAGTGAGACACAGGTTCGGAGGTAGCTAAGTGGTGGGACTAATGCATATGGAGAACAAGAGGTAACGTAACAAGAACGAAAGCAAAGGTAAGAATCTACTAAGTCATGTCCGGAGTTCCGAAGGTACGTCCTGAGCGAGAACGCACCGGAGTTCGAGAGTGTGGGAGCGGAGGTAGGTCCGGAGAACTGGAGTTGAGCTACAGGAATTCCGGGATATGACAAATGTGCACATCTTTCTAGATGGCAGCAGTACCAAATGAATGGATGAGCAACCAAAGAAGGGGAAATAGAGGACTTGAGATGTAGATAGTATCTTGGTCTATTCTTGACTCTGCTGATCCTGACAAAGTTTCCAAATGGTTGCCACATGGGTGCACTCAATTCATCCTTGTGATATTAAGCCAACCCACCATATATATTGTCAGATGTACAACAAGATGACCACATCATCACTTCATTGCTGAGGCTCAGCAAGCCACATGCTGCCAATGGCATCTTGTAAATAAAAGGAAAATCATGAACATTTGCACTCTTCTTTTTAGGATAAAGTCTCTTTTCTTGCCAAGTGATGTCTGATATGGTCAGGCTCAACCATTTGGCACAGTGTGAAATCCAAGGTTTGTGAGTGATCTCAAACTTTTCTTTCTGATCATATGTTCATGTGTTCTCAAAGCATATTTCAAAGCTTCTTTCATTGCTTCCTAGAAATCTGGCCACCCTCTGATGGTGCTAATGTAGGCCAATGTTCAGCTCTGGTAGGCTCAACTTGAATGTGATATCTTGCAAGCTAACCCCACTTTCCAGCAGGCTCAATGCTTATGAATTCATAGTAGGATCTTTGGACACTGTCATGCTGTACTACTGGAACCTGGAGGATAGTTTATATTTCCCTGCCACTCTTGCCAATGCTCTCTCCAACATGGGAGCAAGACAATCTACCACACAATCTACTATTTGATCAATGGCCCCTGACTTAGAGTGAGATCACTACTGGACATGGTAGGGAGCCTCTCTGCTTGGAAATTTGAAGATCTTGCATGTGAGTATGGAACACCAGCCCCTCCTGGCACAACATAATAGTGGCCTGTAGGAATATAGGCAAGACATCCTTTCCAGCATCAGCCAGACTTTGGCTGCTGGGTCCATAAATCCAATTCTCTGTGGCCCTGAAATGACTGGTTTGTAATGCCTTCACTTTCTTCTCTGCATTCTTTTCCATAATATCTTTTATGGAGCATTTGAACTTTGTTTTCCAGCCAGTCTGGATATGTTACCATGAATTGATGGTGAGTGAAAAATGAATGCAAGACAGACTGAACCTGGTCATGATGGAGGAGAGATCATCAGAAGTAAACAGCTGGTTAAAGTTGACAAAGAGATAATCTTGATAGAGTTGGATGATCCCTTGGTCTTGGAAGTAGATCTTGGCAGCGGTCAGGGAAAAGAGACAAGCAAGTACCAGATCTTGAATAAGAACATTGTTGGTCACCATGTCAACCCTATGAGGAATGAGTTTCTCTCAATAGGTGACAGCTGAAGTTTTGTTATATTGGCAAAAAAGGAAGACATGGCATCCAAGGAAGACCAGGTTGTATGTGGAGCAAGTCTGGATATTGCACAAAAGCATGGCTGTGAGCTCAGTATCCTTGCTGGGGGATTCACTAAGCAACTCCACCCTCAATAGGAGTAGTTTCTGAAGGCTTGTGTAGTAGTCTTGCAGCCATTGGTGGAGGATGGCCTGGTTCCAGACCAGGCATTGTGGTCATGATATAGACGAAAATCACCAAAGCCTCCTTAATCATCCATGACCTCAGAGACCAGATGTGTGAGGTTTTCAGAGCATCCACTTCTGGGGTCGGAGAGAAAGGAATACCTGACTTCCTTGTTGGTGAAGTCATCCACAATGTCAATATTGGAGTAGTCTATGCTGAGAGAGAGCCCCCTGAGCACTTTGTTCTCCCAGGTGTCAATCAGGCTCTCCTCAGTGTCTAGAAAAATCTTGCACAGATCAAAGAAGGAGATGGGATGGCCTTTGTAGACCATGGTCTGCTAGGTCTTTGTGTCAGTTCACCAGATGTGAGAAAGAGTCATGGTGTCATAAACAATGGAGAACACTACATGCTATTGTGAATACAGGCAAGCAAAAGTTGAGTATGTTTCTTTGTGAACCAAGGCTGAAGAATCTTGCAGGTGGAGCTTTCATTGATTTTGGACCTATCTTGATTGGCAGTGTGAGAGTGAGTACTCAAATTTGGCCATAATGGAAGTGACTTGGGTGGGTTTTTTGAATGAACCATCTTCATTTACCATCAACAGGGCAAGACACATCTTAGTTGGGTCCATGATCAAAACATCCTCTCATTTTTTTCCATGTAGTGGTCCATACATGTGGAATAACTGACTGAATTTGTTGTATGAGATTGTCCTGGTCATTCTGGTCCTTGGTCAAGGAAATGAGCATGTCATGCAGACAAGTGATGTAACAACTTCCATGATCAGTAAAGTTGATTTCCCCTTCTGCATTTGCATTGTTCATTCTCAAAAGCATAAAGAAACTGAGTAAATGGAACCATGTAATGTTTCAAGTTCACCTCAAGAAAATGTCTATGAAAAGGAGTATTGGAAATTCCTCTGTTTTTTTTTCCCATCCAAAGATCACAAGGGGCAGTGGTTAGGAATATGTTGTGCAACTACTTTCCAAACCAGAACTTATGTCAAGTCAGGATCTGGTGAATTAAGGTATTTTAAAATAATATGGTGTCAATGAGTGCCACTGCTTTATGTATAAACATATATTTGCACTGTGGCTGACAACATTTCATATTCTTTCTCTTGATGGCCAGGCAATGAGACCAGCTAGCAGATGCCTTCATTGGACAGTTGGAGGCTATCAAGATAGGCTGGCCAGTCTGTGAAGTGCAGCCATGAACGGATTAGAAGCAGATCTTGAGGCACTTTGGATGTGTGCTTGGGAAGCATCCAATTTGTCTTCTAATTCTTGCTTCAGCTGCTATAAAATCATCTGAGAAGAGTTTTCTATTCTCTTGTCCTCCACCAAAACCTCCCAGAGTACACAGTACATGCCTGGTCCTTGTGCTTTCAGCCACTGTGCTTTGCAAGTTCGCCATTGGGTTGGTAAAGGTGATCCTTTATGCTGTTAATGGTGATGATTTTAGCATTTATTGGTGAAAATAAAGGAATAGCCAGAGTGTCCACACATGCGAGTGTCTTTGAGGATGGGAAGACCATATACTGGGCTTCTGGGGTGACATATGTTCCTGGATAGCTCTGACTGTGAATTTAGGCTCAACTCCTCAAGTGTTCCAATGAACAGTGCTCCTTGAACATGCTTAGCAGCTCTAGATGTTTGTTTCAAAGATGGAACTTGATCTTGTTGTTCTGAATGGCTTCTTGATAAATCTGACAGAGAAGAAATTAAAATTCAGTATTGACCAACAAACAAAGTCTGTCTAGGTACAGATAAGAGATGAAAGGAGGTGTACTATCAGATGTTTCCACACTGGACCTGGCTGTGACTGTGAAGGAGAAAGTGGTGGTGGCAGTGGTGGTCAGCCTTGATTCTTGATCAGTCATAGACTATTTCCCCCACCAATTTGAAGTAAAAAAAATGCTGTTGTCTTTAAAATGTTGAGAGCATGACTCACCAAACAGAAATGTGTTGGTGGAGGCGACCAAGAATGGGGAGTATACATTGGGAAAGAAGATTCTGTGTAGAATGAAAGGAAAAAAGAGGGGGAGAAGACATATTAATGTACTGCTGGTGAATACATGATGACATCATGACTGTGTGATGTGACTAAAAACAGGAAGGAGGGTGACCTCATGGTCTTGTCATCAATAGAAGTCCCCAGGCTGGCCAATCCATGTTTGATTCCACTTTGTGGGGAGGCATGGACTGTGCAGGGGTGACAATGTTCTGTAAGGAAACCTCTGTGTTGATAATGTCCCTTTTCATTTTGGGACTCTGAAAGAAGAAGACAGGGCCAACCACTTCCAAGAGGGGATTAGCCAGTATGTTCTCAGGAAGCAAAACTGAAACCAAAACCAAAATGCTGGCATTCTCATCTGTTTCTTTCCCTCAGGGCCTAGCCATCAGGACTTTAGCTTTCTCATGCTTGTACAGAGTGTCAGTGGTCAGAAACCCACTGGCCCAGGGACATTTGAGGTCTAAGCAATAGCAAAGGAAGATGCTGTCCTGGTTGTGATGAACAGTGATGGGCTGGCCAGTGTGAGTGGCTGAGCCACAAAGGAGCTGGTGGGAACACACTTCCTCCAGTGACTGACATACAGGTGCTTGATGTCAAAGGGGAGAAGACAAATGTTATACTGGTAGGGTATGACAACGGAGATATGAAAAACCAGAAGCAGAAAGGCAAAACCCCAAAAGGGACAGATGTTTCTTTCTTTCACAGACCCTTTTGATTTTAATCTAATTTATGTTATCTTTCCTTCATGTCTTTTGCTTCAAGATATGCTTCGATCAGATCACTCTGGGTCCAGGGGGACCACACACAAAGAGATAGAGATGTCTCAAAAAATAAGATGTTGCAGTATTGATCACCATAGAGAGCCATAATATTATGAAGACTGGAGAAGTAATATGTGGAAAAAAGACCAAAATGTCAAAGATTAGAAGTGATCTACATCCAAGATGAGTAATGAAGAAGAATCTGGGTGTATTGGAATTGCAGTGGAATGACCTCAAGGTACAAACTCAATACTTATCAGAGGAATTACAGGATTATGTGATGAAATAAACAAGCCCACTCAAAGGGATCATAGTATTGATTTGGGGATTCATTCACAACATAATGGCAAGTAGACAAGATATGGGAAAGTTGATGTGAACTTATGATAAACATATTAGAATCAGAATCAAACTCAGGGGTTTGGGCTGACTAAGCTTTTGGATGGCATTATACTATAAGAACACATTTGTGAAGCAATCATTTCTGAAGGTATTTGAAGGAAGGCAGGAGTTCCTGTTTAGCTGTCTAGTGGTTCTGATAAAATGTGACCTAGGAATAGAGGTAAGCAGAGGAAGGAATTACAAAATGACTCTCATGAAACTCACATCTGTGATAGACAATGTGTTACTCCTTTACTCCTTTATTCGTGTCTTTACCTCTTTTCCTTCCTCCGCCGAGCTATTGCTGGCCCGGGTATGTTCTCCCTTCATTGGACCCATTGCCTCCTTCTTTGATGGAGCTAACGTTTCTTTTATTCTCCTGTAACTACCTCACGCTGTTCCTTCTTAGTCTCACCGGAAGAGGTCTATCCACTTATCGTTTCATCTATGGACAGTCTTTCTCCTCTCACTAGTTCTCTCGTACTAGTTACGTCTCCCTGATTACTCATCGTTTCCATCATATTCCAGAGGGTTCCTTGCTTACACGTCACTTCTTTGGCATTCTATTACATTCCATGCTTATGTGTCCTCTGGTATAAATACCAAGCTGCCATGTAACTTAGTCCTCATTCTCAATCTGTGCAATACTAGCATATCTTTCTAGAATCCTTAAGCCGTCCGCTTAAGCCCTAGTCCTAGACCTTGGTTCAATCTTGACGACACTGTGTCTCTCCGTGAGTACCTCCATCGAGACAACACTTAAACACTCGACTTCTAGTTGGTACACCTCGTGTAACACAGTGTTAAGCAAGATGCTGATGTATGGAGTGTTAAGCTACAACTTATGGGATGTTACAAACTGGACTATCTAAGGTGCCACTGCAATATGGGTATACAAGCAAGAATCAGGCCTGGAGGAGGAGGTTCCACTTCCAAGGTTTTCTGGATATGTTTTGTGGAATGGTGAGCATTAATTATTTTGGAATGCCATCCTGTGTGAAGTATGTACCTGCAAATTGGTTGCACACCTTTTACTTTGTAGAATATTCAATTCTGGAACATGTTTATGAGATAAAGTTGAGAGAAAAGAACATGGGTTCTGAAATGTAGATTTCAGAATATTATTGGATGTACAAGTATATGCCAGTTCCCTGATGTATTGACTTGAATGACTACAATTTATAAGGTGTTTAGGTTCTTAGAAGCATTGGAAATATTAGAAGGGGGTCATTAGGGCTAAAATTTGTAAGACCATATAACTCAAATATATAGTGTGGTCCTTGTATTTATAATTGCAGAAAAATAGAGATATAACTAGCACTTTCAGACTGACTATTCTCCATCATCATCTACACATATTTGATGCAGAAATATTTGACATTGGCCTTGTCTACCATATGGACACTAATGATCTTAATTAGCAATAATAAGAACTTAAGTGACCATGTAATGTGGCAGGTGAACCATTGCATCACCTGAAATCTACCAGCAAAATAATTTCTCTTGCTCTGGTGTATACTGGCAGCCAGGTAATCAGATGAGCTGCAATCAGACTGGCCCAGAGTGTTGCCATGAAAATGTTTCCATGCATCTCACTTGATGAAAGCAGTATAGATATTCTTGTCTTTAAGTATCTTACACATAGATTTGGCACATGCTTGTCATTTCTTTGGCAACATGGATGTCATCATTAATAGAACCCGTAAAACCTTAATATCCTCAGTGTTCTCTAGGTTGGCAAGTGGTAAGTTTGTTGGCAAGTGATGTTCAAACAATATAGGGTCTTTGTGATCCTTAATTGCACATTATGTTCCTGAAGCACATGTCAGTGGTATGCAAGTGTATGATACTGTATACTTGTGTCACTTACTGAGATCAACAAATCAGACCAGCCAGATGTCTTGTTCCCTGATTGTTTTTTGATACTTTTGATGGTTGCTTTCTGCTTGGGCTTATCCTCAGATGTGGATGTTTTTGCTAGAAGGGTGGAATTATTTGTAATAGATCCAATGACTCCTTGGTTTTCATATAGTTAATCTGATGGTTGCTATTGAAAAGAATGGATCACTCTGTGAGAAAGTTTGACTTCATCCACATGACACTGTTTGTATAGATACCTCATGCATGGACTCCAATGATAACATGTCCACCCATTCCTTTATTATGCCTACCACAATTGTATTCTTTATTTTTCTATCCTGGATCCCTTTTTGCATCATAGAATACTTGAAGTTCTTGGCATACTTCAGATTGATCTCTCAGAGGTTGACAGTCTGTATGGTAAGGCAAGAGCCACTGCCTAGGTCATCATTGTCAAGAAATGTCATGAGCATATAGCCCAAAGTAGCATTTTTTAGGCTGTGGTGGATGTTTTCAATGATGTTCTGCATATTAGTGCACTTGACTGTCTGCAATATACAAATATACATGTGACCTGGAACACATATGCACTGCATGCCCACCAGAACCTTTGCCTTTGGTCTTTGGTATCTTTATTGCCATGGTTGCATTCAATTTCCTGATCATTTTCTATAATGTATGCATAAGTACTCCATGTACTTATGCATGCCAGTGTGCATGTATTGAGTTTATTACCTTTGTGACCTCCATTTCATCCTGGGAAACATAGACATGGTTAGTGCTGTAGCCATTTATTGTTTGCATCCATTCCACCCATTTTACTTTCAGCCTCATATTTACTGGAAGAACAATGAGTGATGAATGTATACATTGGTTGCTCTTATTTTATTTTCATTGTCATCCACCAATATGATGTCTGGGTTTAAAACACTTGCTAGTTCATATATGTTATCTTGAAGTACTTGATATTTCCTTCCTTCAACACTGATAGCCTATGCATTATCCACAACCATAGTCCAGGAAGCCCTTTAGAAAATGGGAGTGTGAATAAATATATGCTCACCCATTTTGACATCTTAACACTGATGATTATTCTCTGATAGGATAAGATCTCCACCAATTTGTGGCATTTCTTGGGAGTGGGGCAGCCAAGGAAACATTCATGAAGGTGGAAGAATGTGCTCTGCTTGGACACTGAGAATACTACCAACTGCTTCTGATGGGTACTGACTATCTTATACTATTCTACCCCTCCACAACATTCTTTACCTTTTTCTCTGCATTTCTCATCTTCATGTCAGTAAAGCAACCAAAGAATCAAGCTTTAGGGATTTGACTGAGACTGGCAACAACTTAATCAATGAAGAGTGCAGAATACTGTGTTTTTTTTTTCACAGAAATGACCAAAAGAACTAGACTGAAGTTCTCTTGCAGACACTTGCAGCCTTTAAATACATACTATATATATATATATATAATATTTAATGATATATATACTAAGCTTGCTTATGTGATACTGATATTTTTAAATGTGTAGAAAATGAAATATAATATGGTGATGTATTTGAATATGAGTATAAGTATATATATTATATACTTATGCATGATGGAAATGTATGATCAAAGATGCTCAGGGTATGGATAGGGAAAGGCAGGCTATGTGATAGGATTTTTTCAATGCTTAGATATCTTTTTGTAACAATATGATGGGATGGCTATATTATTGTATGTCAATTCCGATAAAACTCAGATTGTCTATGCACATAGATCCAGCCTTACATGAATGAAATAAGGCATCAACCAAGTATTGACAATTGGTGAGGATGAACAGAGGGTGTTTATAGCAGTGGCCCTGGTCTCAAGCTCCAAAAAGCCCCTGCCATTGAAAAAGATTTACCAGGGTTCAACAACAAAATCATGTCCACAATCTACTGTACAGTGGCACACTACAATAAATGTATCACTCATGGGTTCCAGTTTGAATACTCAAAAACTGCAATAAGAAGATTGTCCTAAGATCCTCCCAGAATTAAACTTCTAGACGTTGAGATCCTGGCAGCTGATCAGAACTAAAGTTGCAACTGAATGGAAACCACCACATCATGACTTATCAACAACTCTACTAGGCTTACCACAATCAGTGGTATGCCCAAACCTTTCATCTCCTTCATCAAAGTGCTAACACTACATATGATTTGTGACAGAATATGCTGTCTCTCTCAAGCCTTCTGAACAAGCTCCTCTCCATTATTTACATGAAGATGGATTCCAAGACCTTGAAAAACTTCTGCCAAGCGCATTCACGCCTTAACAGTGCAGCATGTTCTGTACGTTCAGTCAAAATGGCATTCAGATTCTTCCCCATGGAGTACATTCCCTGTCCACTGTGGTGGCCAGAGGAAAAGAAGTTGAACTGTGAGTGCAGCACTCATTGATATTGCTGCTATGAGCAGCAAATACACGAATTCCTCGACTCTACACTACTCCCCCCTTTTTCACTTTGTGTGTCACTCACAGTGCTGCATATTGATATGTGCTGTCATCCAGACACATCTCCAACTTTGAAAGAACTACAACATTCTGAAATGCATCAGCAAACCAATCCTCAGCTAGACAGGGCTAGACAGAGTTGGACAGAATTATAGTTCTTCCGCCTCTCTAGGAAAATATCTAAGTGGCTAGCCTTGCAGCCCTGCAATGTCAGAATTTAGTCTGTGGACATGTTCCACAGTCCATCAAATGCTGTCATCTGCACTTGTAAATGGGACCTGGAAAGGCTTATCCACAGATCATGCAAATGAACACTCAAATGTACTACATATGTATATTATGTTTGGGTCAATGCAGCTGTTACAGTTTTATAAAAGATGTATGTAGCATTATCTACTGATCATGTAAACAAACACTTGAATGTACTGCATATGTCATGTTCTGCTGAAAGTACATACTATAGTCATATATAGAACATGTGTTACAAACACATATCTAGTGTTGTAGACACAGTCAAATGAAATACCTCACTATCAAGCTAAGCTATGTTCTAAGTAAAGCCATTATATTGTCAGCATGCCAGTGCAGTATTGATTCTGTAAGTGTGCTGTGACATGGTTCACTGCTGAGTTTCAAAGCACAGACAATAGTTACATCTTACTTAAAGTTTCACATCTGGTCTTGCATTCTTTCCTTACAACCCTTCTTTCTTATCCAAACTCATTCACCATGTCCATAGTGTACATGATTCTTTCTTCCTTATGCTCCACTACAAGCAATGCAAGCATGAAAATCCAAAAGGACCTCAAGTTTGCCAACAACACAGTTTTCACCAAGGCCAAATCAGTGCTAGATCACAAGAAGATGCTCCATGAGCAGCAGGACAAGTGGGTCAAGGTCTGGGACAGGGTTTTGGTGTGTTTCAAATTCTTTCACTCTCTTTTTCAGCTTTAGCCATCTAGAAATTATGCAGGCTGACCTTCACGCCATAATTTACAATGCATATGGCAATGGCATCGAACCCATCATTGAACCTCACATTACCACCACAGTCATGGATGCCAAGCCCATTGCCAAGTCATTTAAGGGAAGAGCACCACTCAGGTATCTCTTTCTTGACAAACCAGTCAAGTTCCCTCTTCTCAAGCTAACCTCACTTCTCTCTCCTACATCACTTTGAATGGTCCAAACCATCAGTCTAGCCCAAATATTGCTGCTTCAGCTTCATTGTGTTCTACCCCTGTATCAATGCACAAGGTATGTTCCCCTATCAGAATTGTTTATGTTATCACTCATGTTGTCTATAGCATTCTTATAAGGAGCCCATGATCACTAATAACAGCATAGTCAACACCCCCACAGTGTCCACACAAGTGCATCCAGCTTCCCTCATATACTGCATTTCCTGTGCCACCTGCATGCACCACCACTGTGACTATGTCAGACTTTCTGAATGAACATGCAATCCTTGCTACATGCTGAGGGTAAAGTGTGAGAAGTCCAAGGGCAGAGGTGGGGTAAAGAGTATGTCCACTGCTGTGCTGGATTTGAAAATAATGGCCCCAGATACATATATACTGACTCACATGACCCAGCATATACAAACCCTGCTCAGTCTATACCTTTGTCCATCTTATGGTGCCAAATGGCAGACAGGAATGCTCACCTCCAGCCCCTTCCCCTGCTCCGTGTCCCTCTTTCCCACCTATCCACCCCTATTTCCCCTTTTCTACCATAGTGGCACCCCTCCCACTATTCAACTTGTGGCCCTAACCACATCTGCTACTTTTTCTGTTCCATCTGTGGCTCTAACTGCCCCCACTCCCCCTGCTTTAACAACATTCCCACCTTTGATTATGAGAGCCCCAGGAAGAAAATGAAGACCACTCCATATCCTGTGGCCATTGTACAGATAGTGTCCAATGCCCACTACACTGTCCCTACCATTAAATTGAAAATCTGCAATGTGTGCATTCCTGAAGGACCTTGAGGCATGTACTTCTGGACTGGGTGGTGTGTTTAACATTTAGTCTGATGAGCTTAGAAAAGACACTTCTAACTATAGATGTTCTATAGCTCAGAGGTGGTTATGTATATATATATATATATACTTCAATACTTTAAGGACTGGATGCCAATTTATATGGGATACTTTCAGTTCAACAAGACTGCCTTCATCATTGAATAGTTTGCTTTCACAGATGAGGTTAAGCAATATCAAGCCAAGCTTAACAATTACTGGATCAAGATAATCATGGCAGCAGAGGTGAAGAAAAAATATCTGGTAAAGAGACTTATGACCCAAATGTACAATGGCAGCTTTGTTGAAGCAACCCATGTAAGCACAACTGAAGGCCTTGAAACATGGGCTAATAGAACACCTTCATTTGGAACATCTCCAGTTTAAGTATCCAGTTCAGAACAAAATACTTCTATTTGCTCTGAAAGAATAGCTGAAGGGAATACAAAATACAATTATTGAGGTAATGATCCTAATCTTGCAAATTAGATATGCTAATGATAGCTGGGACAGTGGAGTGAGTCCTTCACCATAATGAAAGTAAAGCAAAAGGTTCCATTATGGTCCAATTAACTTTGTACAGTTCAATATTGTTTTGCTATGGAATTTCCTTCTTTATACATTAATAAGCTGAGTGGCATAAACTAGTACTATCAGAATGCTGACAATGGTCTGACCTGACAGCTATACCTTCCAATACTATTGCTCTTATCTAATACAGGTGAATATCTATATTAAAACTGCTCAAATCAAGGCCAAGGCTGTCTTGAATCCTGATTAGCTCAAGAAACCCAAGTATACTATGTTCATCTTCACATTCATCAAGACAGCTGCTGAAGTCTTCCACCTCCACCAGCAAGACAGGCCACCAGATGCTTCAATTGCCCTCAATGGTACAAATAAGCAATAATGACTTCTTGAAACAGCATATGGGTAAGCAATTGACCAACATGAATGAACAAGCAGTTGGGGTCTATCATAACTGAGCTTAAGTTCAGCTTTTCCACAAGTTTTGTGGCACTACAGGTTTAAGGGGGTCAGCCCTTCACAAATTTAAGTTGAAATAACCTTAGAGCTATTGGTTGCTTTATTATGATAGACTTTCACATCATTGTCCTGATTACCTTTATTGT
This sequence comes from Xerocomellus dryophilus, assembly GCA_038089495.1. Classification (NCBI taxonomy): domain Eukaryota; kingdom Fungi; phylum Basidiomycota; class Agaricomycetes; order Boletales; family Boletaceae; genus Xerocomellus; species Xerocomellus dryophilus. The sequence continues at coordinate 12,396 of JBBPKY010000840.1, forward strand.
CACAGTCATTGGTCAAGCTAGACATATGGGAAAACAAAATTGATGGTACAATAAATGAGGATCTCTACTTTCAAAGTTTAAAGATGAACTCCAGCAAATTCTGAAGTATTATGGTCTTAATCCTTCTGATATTATCTTTTAGTAGAACAATGACAACAAGAACACCTGCAAAAAGATCAAGGAGTGGCTAGAGAAGTAGAAACTCAAGACTATGGGTTGGCCTGCACAGTCTCTTAACCTGCACACTATTAAACATCTCGAGAGTTAGTGCCCAAAGGTCTAGTCTGGTCCAGTCTTTTGACCATTTTTGAAAAGACTGCACCAAAATGGTCCTAAATATGTATATCCAGGAACTGATAGGACTGGACTGAAACCAATCAAGACTGGTCCTAAATAGTCCCAAGCAGTTTTAGGACTAGTTAAAACCAGTCTTTTGGAAAGACCACTAATTACCACATTCAGCCATAGAAATCACACTTTGTACATACAGGCCAGGTTTTGGTATAGGCTCATGGCTTTCTATCCATCCCTGGGCTATAAGAATCAGATCATGTGGCCCAATGTCAGGCTGTTTGATGATCCTGGAGTGAGACATGGGCATTCTGTTCTGCCATACACACGGGACATGAAATTCTATACTTTGTATTGAATCTTCATCACCATCTCCTATCTCTCCTTGTAGATTTCTTTCTGTGTAGAAACAATTAGTTAACACAATGGATATTGAATCCATTGGCTCAGGAATCACTATGCTTGTCAGA
>JBBPKY010000841.1:0-13134 GCA_038089495.1 Xerocomellus dryophilus
CCATTTCGTGTGAGCACCATCAGTTCATCATTTTCGTTGAAATAGATGGCGCCAGCAGTATCACGGTAGATCTCGAGCCACGCCGTAGCCACTTGGTGATTCGACAGGTCGAGTATCTGTGAGCCAACATCCAGTAAAACACGGATTTCCGGCTGTTGCGTGGCTACCAGTCGGAGGAACGCACGCGTGGTCCATCGTTCGTCGCTCTCATGAGTGACCCTATAGGAGCCATTTTCGGGCTGAAGAAGATATGCGAGAACCCTGGCATTGGTTCCCTTCTGATGGTCAAGGTCTCGCTGAGCGATAGACATGGGTAACAGCCATCGGCCGTCGTTCGTGCCCGAAAATCCTGATGCTTAGTTCAGCAACCGAACCGAACGACATGAGATGAACTACAAGCTCACTCACCGGTTATAAGCTTCTCTCGTTTCTCTGCTAAATCCCAGCTGGACCCGGAGAGTTTGCAAGGATATTCTATCGCCTCCTGAGGAAACACTACTCGCGAAAGGTAAAAATCTATGGCTGCTTGATTCCGAGTGAAAAGCGGGAATATGACATTGTCCCATTGTTCCGATGACCTGAGGTTGATCTCGCTGAGCTCCTGAAGGGACTTGGGCACTGACTCGTACTCCTTGACCCAAAGTGCGTATTCCGTCGACGGGTCATCTTGATCTAGCAGGATTTCAAAAGAAACTCTCAGTTGCTCCTCGCTGAGGCCAGCATAGTAGTAAGATAGGCACGTGAGGATGATGGTGAGATCTGGATGACCGAATTGGGTGTTGGGAGCTGGTACGTCCTTGGCTCGATATGGAACTGCAAGCATTGTGGGGGTCGCGGAACAATATCCTGTGAGTGAGTCGGAGGCAAGACCATAGTCAACGCGCCATCTCCGCTCCGAAAGAGTAAACGAGAGGATGTTGGAGGTTAGCAAACCACGCAGTAGTAGTAGCCCGCTCCAAAGATGAGTCTGGTCAGAACGCTTAGCGTAATCCTCCACCTTCTGTGCTGTATTGGGAATTTGGAGAACATCCTTGTCAGATATGAAACTGCGAATTGCGTCCTGCAGTTCAGGGCAGACGTCTCGAAAGTTGAAATTGGGAAGCCGTCCCGCCATCACGTCTTGGGTAATCAATGACGTTAGGCGACCAATGTCGGAGGCTCGCAGGATGCGAACATGTGGAAACGATCCAGGTTGGCCGCGCTCATACTCTATGGCCTCGGGAGCATATCTCGAGAGGGAATATACGTGCTTCTTCACGAGCTTCAGGACTTGCTGAGTGATTGTCCACCGGTCAGGATATCCATCCATGTGTCGCTGGGGGCCAATTGTGTAAACCAACTGGAACCGGGCGTGAAGGATCTCGTCGCTCTCATCCAGAATATCTCGAACATGAGAATGAAGCCGCTTCTGAAGCCTCAGCCACTTGGATGCACTGTCCTCAGTGTCCTGTCTATTGTCTTTTTCGCTCAAGTAGTTGGGCGATTGTCTCAGTTTTCGAAGCATGTTGCCCACATGGCTTTCTCCCTGTATCTGGGGTTAGATAGTCAGCTGAATCGACGGTCACCAATATATAGTTATCCATGCGCACCGATCCAAGCGACAGGGCTGTCTTGATGTGCTTGAAAATCGTTTTTTGAGGCCTCGTCAAAGTGACAGTCATGAGTTTGGCTTTATATATCTGCTCCTCCATGCTCATCAGCTTGAGTGACACAACGTGCTCAGGCTGGACAAGTAGAATTCCATGCTCAGCCATACACTGAGGCATGAGCTTGCGTAGACCATCAATTTGAAGACCGATGACATCGCCATTCTCGTACTCGGGGGTGCGAGAGAATGGCAGGTGGTATATTGGCCTGTTAGCAAGCCCACCAAGGCGAGCAACGAGTAATTCAAACATCTGGACTGTCAGCGCTTTTGGAACAATGACACGGACAAGCTGTTTGCCGTCAGCGAGGGCAGCAGCGGCAATGGGGATGATCACAGAGGATTTCCCTTCGCCCATGTTCATCTGTATTACAGTGTTTTCGCCTGATTGTGGGGACATGATCTCCATCGCAGCCTCTGCCTGGGCGCGACAAATGAGAAAGTTTCCCTGAATCTGACAAAAACGAGGAGCGTTGTTACATAGTAGAGACAGACATTCAGGCAGAAGAAAGCCACCTGGATTAACAGCCAATCTGGGTACTCTTCAGCATTCCACCCATTGCATCCCTCGTTCTCCAATTCCTTTGAAAGTTCTTCTCCAAGACTGTCCAAGGCAAATCGTAACAATCGCCGGGACCGCTGAAGCTCCAAAAGGAGTAAGGCCAACAATATAAAGCATTTCTTCCAACGTGGTGGGATGTTGATCGGTGAGGTGGATGCGAGATATCGCAAGAGGACATCCGCAGTAATCGGTGGCCATTGACCAAATCGATGGAGTGCCTGTTCAAGTGGATTGGTCGTTGGACCTAGACTCTTCTTCAGAATGTTCAGAGACTCCAAGTAGTTGGCTCTGCACTGCACATAATGCTTCTCAAGCGTCTCGATGAGATTCCCACCTGCCACTTTGTGAGTCATCCGAGACACCACGTCGATGGATTGTGCGCTGGTGTCAAGGTGTGCGAGATATCCTCGTTGAAATGAGGAGTCCACCCGAAGAGAGGAGAATAGTCGATCCAGCGAGGAGATATCATCTGACAAGGTATTGTCACTGTTGCGAAGCAAGGTGCTATGGGCCGGTAGTTCTGGTGCTGGGCGGTTGTAAAGCAGATGATCGAGTGTAATCTGTTTTGGTGAACACTGTTCGAAAGACGAGATCGAGTGTGGAAGAGTGGCTAGTCCAGGTTCACTGGGAATGCGTGTGGTCAAATACTTGCTGTCATTGTAATCCTCCAGAGAGATTGGTCCAGCTACATTCGGAGGAAATAGGCATGCAGCCCGTCGCGCAGCGTGCTTCTCAGGCACATTGACATGTCCATGCAAACGCTGCAAGGGATCCCAGTAATATCTATTCAGGATTTTCTTGTATGCAATGTTGATCTGAGGATACTGGGTTGAAGCCCAGTCATGGGGTTCACTATCAAAGACCTTGAATTTCATGATTGACCGACACTCAGCTGACTGTAGGAGACAAAGTGCTGCCTGAGCACCCACTTTGCTTGTCAATGGATCAGGTTGATGCCAGTTAGTCATAGCATGCACATAAGCAAGAAGTCGTGTGCTCGTTGAGCTGCCATTCCCCATGAAGCAACCTAGTTCGGTGTCCACGTCATAGGTGTGATATAATGCTCCACCACATTGAGCATGCAAGGCCCTGTTAATCTGAACCCGATGGTTGCCATGTGATTCGGGAAAGCCATTCAGAATGAGAACTCATCTGGGAAGGAGTGCCTCTGGTACAAGGGCCCCCGCAATGTGGGTTTTTGGCCAAAGAACAAGGAGGTTGTCTAAACCAAACAATCCCCCGACACATTGATCCTTGTCGTAAACCATGTCTTTGAAGTCGCGGGACTCGAGTTCTTCCCTTTCATTGACAAAGAAGGACAAGCCGTAAAGTGGCAGAGTGACAGACAACCATTGCATCGATGCAGATTGGACAGGGTCAATGGGGGACATTGAGATTAGGAGATTGGTCAAGCTTGCATTGAGACACTTGAAAAGTTCAGAAACCATTGCCCAGGTTGGGCTTCAGATGTCCACAAGACTCTCACAACCCCTGCACACATGATATTGGCCAGACGCACAATCAATCCTCCAGTTCTCTGAAGAGTGTTCCCAAAGCTGTTTGAGAGGGCGTATCTCGATGATCTTTGTGGACAAATTCAACCAATGTAGGTGACCATCGATGAGCGCTGGAGGAAGGTCCCCCCAAAGTTTGCTCAAAGGAATCAGCTCAAGTATCTCATTTCTTTGATTTCCTTGCGATCGAGCTACCAACTCATCATCTCGCAGCGAAAAATGCACCTGTGAAATACTTGAACCATCAGGATCATGTCGCGTAGCGTTAGTGCTTACCTTGGGGTTGGACATTATAGGGAAGGTCATGAAACCCATTCCTGGGAAATTGGATGGTATGACAAAGAGGCCTTGCTGTAAACAATGGTTAGGAACACCCGTTAATATCAGGGACTGCGGCGTATACCCACATCATGAGAGATTTCCCTGACACCACGCGGCAAGCGGCCCAATGGTTGACCAGCCACTCGAAGGTCTCCATCGAGCAGGTTAATATGCACTGTTTGAGAGGGTTGGTCCACAGTCGCTTCGGTTTTGCATGTAAGCCAACGAGTATTTGGATATTGCAACTGCTCCCATCTTTGAGTATCTGGCTGATAGCTAGCGAATATCTTGCCAACAGCAAGGTCAACGCCATAGTCTGATGCATCAGCAAGGATTACATCCCTCAGAATCTCCTCGAGAGCAGGGGAGAGACGGCGGTCTCGTTGAAGAAGCAGTCCTGAATATCCGAGGTTGAACCCTGAAGAGTTGAATTGAAGCTGAGTAAATATTGGGCGAACGGGATTCGTGAATGGGACGTACATTCGGGACGGTGTGTGTGTATAAAGAAGCCACAAGAGAGCAGAGCATCAACGTCCTCTGCAGAATGGAAGACCCTGTGGAGGGTAGCAGGGTCAACGTCAAACGTGCTTCAACAAGTGGCAGCCATGTCCCGCAAGAGATTCCTGCGTTCTTGGTTCGTGGGTGCCTGTGTTAGGTCGTAGGATAGCTCCTGTGCCCAACCGAATGTCTTCCTGCGTACGCTCCAAAGAAGTGCGATAGCTCGGTCTGAGACTCCTTCGCTGGGGCTCGATGCAAGCACCCGAGTGAGCAGCAGAGAAACGGTGCTCATCAGGACTCCGTCGATCGAGTGACTCCCAACATCCAGGATCAAGCTGTCAAGCTCGTCTAGGAGGGCATTGCAAAAGGACGAGTCTTGAAGCTCTTGGTGCCAGATCCATATCCCTGTATTCAGATCGAGCGGTCCGATTTGAAAGGCCGCGTGGGCGACGAGGAAATGAACTGGGTGACGACGGAGGTTGAGAGTTCTACTGCGCAGCCCCTGGAGAATGTTGAGCCATTGGAGTGACCCACCACTCCGCAGGTGTGCAAACGTAACGAATTCATCGAGGGAGAGATCCGCAGGACAGTCCGCTTGAGCAGACAGGACGGCATTGGAAGTGTGAGACGTCTGATCCACATATTTTTCCAAGTCTCTGGAGTCGTGATGGAGAAAATACTTCAAGTGGTATCTGAGGCTCCACGAAAGCGACCGGACTTTGTTGCGCTGCGTCCATATCAAGAGTTCGTCCTCCGACTCGGAGGTATGCTTTGTGGGATGTTGAACAACATGACGTAACAAGTTAATCGGGCCATCTGGGGATTGGAAAAAACAAGCGAAGTGGATCTGGACGCGGAGGGATAGTCTCGGGACCATCCGTTTTCGTCGTCACCATTTTGGGAAGCTCGGGAGCTTCCGGCGACTACAACGTCTGGAGACTTTTGACAGGCAACTAGGGTACCGTGTCACGCCTGTCAATGTTATGCCCGTATTTAGTGTTTGAAAAAATTAATTATCGAAGCATAAGCAATTTAGGTTAGCTAGCATTCTGGATTTATCGCGCTCGTGCGCTCGCGTTGATCAAAGTCTCAAATCTCCAACGAGTCTGCGGCTATGGCACAATCGAACAGCGCCGTTTACACACCAGATGACGAAGCAGTCGACTACTCCCTTGTTCTCATTCAATCGCCCCCAACCCGGTCTTGCGTTCGAGCTCGATGCTGAATATCAAGCCCACTTGAAGAACCCGCCAATCCAGCATGCACGCACTCGCCGTTTGCGGGAACAACTCATACCCGATACAGCGTGCCACAAGGTCTTGGCTGTACTTACACCCCCACACTTTGTTCGCACCCCCGTCGCATCGCATGCACCCCCATTGTATCGTATGCACCCCCGTCGACACCAGTGTACCCCTGCCACACTGGCACCCCCATTGCATCGTACGCATCCCCACCAACTTTCGTGAGCACCGTCAATGCACCATCTCCCTCTCCCTTGTCCTCACCCACCTCGTGTCGCGCCCTTGCCCACCCTTCCTTCTCCCCCTGTCCCGACAATGATGCAATGACACCGTGCTCACCCGCTTCGTGACTTCGTGACAATGAGGTCGCGCCCTTGCCCACCCTTCAAGTTCCTCCTCCCCTCGTCCTGGCGACGACGCAATGACAACAGCAACAGCAACACCGTCAACGCACCTCCCTCTTCCTCTTCCTTACCCTCACGACGACGAAGGTCCGCTTGCCCACCCTTCCTCCTCCCCTCATTAGATGTTAACTTACTCATGACAAAGGGTAGGCCTTTCCCTGAGCCTGTTCCCGCCAGTATGGTACAGTCGAGGCCAAGAAAGAACGCTTTGGTAGCGTCCAGTTTCCATTCGTACATATGGTATTGCACCGCTCGGAGCACACTTTGGTCCATGCTTGATAGATGGGCTTACTATAGTCTATGATCGCCCGAAGTGCATGCAGCTAAATTACAGGATTTTAGTAGGTTAGAATAAAATAATTTCTTCTCTTCGGAATGAGCGGAGGGTTTCAAAAGGAGAGTAGACATTGGCTTGGGATATACATGAAGACTCGAAGCGATGACAAAAGTTAGCAGGACCTTATTCAAAATATGATAATTTCTTTGCATGATGTAATTGACATAGACTTGCCATATCAGGCTAAAAAACCAAATGCGGACAGTGACTGCGTGACATGTGTGACACGGTACCCTAGTCGCCTGTCAAAAGTCTCCAGACGTTCTAGGAAGTGTTACAAACACCCGCTCCTTTTGGACGGGTACTTCCTAGAATGGATGGTGACGAGACTAGCGGAGGGGTGGCCCTTGGCGCTCGACAAAGTAAGGCTGCAATGCAGGGACATGCGCAAGTAGATTGTATTCTCCTTTTCCATCAAGCCTGTCACACCAAAGACTGACATGGCAGCAACGACTCAGAATGCGGGGTGCAGCAGAACGCCAGACACGAATGCACGCTGGGCATTGCAGTTCGAATACGACAACTTTGGCGTGTGATGGCAATGCGGGCAACGGTGATTGTGCGCACTCAGCAAGTCGTCGCCCAGGTAGAAGCTGTCGGTGCTCATCATTGGTTTGTGCGAGACTTACGCCTTCCGGTTGCGGACCGGCACCAACAACCTTTTCCATCGCGTCTTGTTCGATGCGAGCCTTGAGCTGCTGAAGATGTGGGGACTGGTCGTAATAACGGACAGCAAAACTGTCTTCGGTGAATTCATTCGACAGTAATGACCATCCTGGACGCGATTGAGAGTGGCGCGCAGAGAGGTACTGGTATGCGCAGGAAAGACGATGGAGGCTGGTTGTCTTGCGCAGAAGTAGTCTTTCCAGGAATGCAATCGGAATTTCAGGAGGATAATCGGCGACCATGGGAATCTCCTTCACAACTAGCTTATCCAGTGCAACATAAAGCTCGATCCCAGTCAATATCCTGATGGACATTTCTTCTGGATTCCCCAAATGCTTCATCATGTATTTATCCATCAAGATCTCGACCTGTGCACATGCCTCGTCTGTGGTCGTGACGCGGGCAAACCAATCGTCGATGCCCTCCTCAATCGATCGCTCGACGTCATAGAGAGTAACGTCAGGGTCGGCAGCATATGCCTCATCAAAAAAGGACCCATTCGAAGACAAGAAGTCCTCAATGGTGCCGCGGCGACGATGGCTGGGATGGAAGGGAGTAGCAAGGAGTTGGGAAGCAGGATTTGCGAGGGCGTTGCTAATGTATCCACAACTGTTCAGGAGCGAGAGTTGTGTGTCTCTGGCGAGTTCATCCTGGGAAGGGTTCCGAAATGGAGATGGGCGAGCGCTCAGTTGCCCCCACCTGGCATCAAGGATCCCACCAAGACAAGCACATGCTTTCAGTGCCATTTCGGAAAGCCAGTGGGTGGTAGGAGAGCCGAGTTTGCTTAAACGGCGGAGAATTTTAGATGATATCAAGTGAAGCAGGCCACTGGAAAGACTTGCGTTGCCCCCATCCATTGCAAGGGTGCACATGACGAACAGTATGAAACGTTTGTAGCATCGACACAACAGCCAAAATGAACGGCTGCGACGAAGTCTTTCATAACTAGGCAAGTCCTCTCATTGGCTGGCGGGCACCTAAACGATTCAAAAGAGGGTCTTACAGCACGAGTTACTAAAGGTACTTCACCACTATGCCTAAAGCGGGTCGTCCAAGGTTGTGGGCAACTCGGCTAGGTTTGTCGATGTAGAAAGCATGTCCAAGAGAACGATTAGCTGTCATCTGAATTGCGACCCTGATGAGAAGCCAAAGAGGCAAGCGTCGCCAAGCCAGGCCAACGTAATGAACACGTTTAATGATACGAGAACCGTCAGCAGTGCGACCATGCCGGATATTGGCAAGTAGTGCAGTACGTTTGGCCACGGGCCGCACATCAGCAGTGCGACATACGCCATTAAGCAGTGCATTAATGTATTGTGGATCAGTGGGAGGAGGGAGGGTAGAATTCGAGGCGACAGCGTTCGGGCGAGTGAGAAAATAGGCAAGATCGGATTGGAAATCCCGATCATCAAACACCTCGTTGGGTACCTCGACGGCTGATCCAGGATACGAGCATATCAGATGCTCTGGTGTTTCCTCTACAGCATCTTCGCTTGGGGACACCTCGAATGCCTCGCACAGCATACAGCTCTCCCGCTTCGTAAGGATAATCCCGGCATTTTCACGTCGGATGTAAAATGTGAGGACATCTAGAGGTCGTCAGGACGACCCGGGATGTGTGGGGAACCTGCGAACGTACCTCCCGTTTCCATTCCTCGCAGCTGGGAGATAACGTGTTCATTGTCCATGTGCTCCGACTGGACGGAGGCTTGTAAGTTGTCTAGCATTCTTGTGATGCGGTACCACTGAGCCTGCTCAGAGGTTCCACAGAGATGGGTGCCATAAGCATGGGCAGCAGCGCACGCCGCACGAGCAAGTGAATGTTCGTTCTCTGGGGTATAGTCGGTTTTGTCGGGTAGCCGGACGGGAAGAAACACATGAGTAACAGTATAATTCAATGATGCGGGGGTATGGGCGAATGTCGGTGAACTTGTTTGGAGATGGGGGTCATCAGCGGTAGACATGGTGGTGTTAGGGTGAGTTGCGAACAAACTAGACCAAAGCCATCCAGAGTTCCGACTGAGCCTGAGTCCTTGACCGGAATCCCGCGACTCTCTTTCTTATGTTCAAAAGTCTAAAGTTATACTCACTCGACGCTATTCATGGACGTAGCCTGCATCATAATAGCTAGGTGGGTAAATTCATAGTGGCGTATGTTTGTGTTCCAGAAATCCCGACTTTTGTCGATTGCGACATGCTGGGTCTACTACTCGTTGTACTAGGAACCGGGAAATTGACTGTTTGTATTTCCAAGATCTGCTATTCAACTGACATGTTCAGCCGATGCGTAAGGCAAAACAAATGCGGAAAGCTCTTGACGGCCTCCTTGAAGGGCTCGATGAAACATACGCCCTCCTGCCATCGACACGCTGGCTCGAGAAGGGTGACTCGCCTAACGAGCTTTGGTTTAGATCGTCGCGTCGTTGCATCCTCCGGAACGTGGGTCTTTACTCGATCCCGACGTCAGGTCGATTGATGCCCAGTGGGACCCATTTCGGCATGAAAGCGAATTCCAACAGCCAAGGGCCCATACTTTTGCGAACAGACTGAACGCACCCATCGGATTGTCCAGTACCTGGGAAAGTACACTTGCACCGGATCACCAGATCTCTGTTTCGAAGATCGAGCGGCCGAGGCGCACAGACAAGTGCTCCTCCGAGCAAGGACAAGGAACTTGCCCGCCGTTTCCCGACCCATAACCGGAATCACACTGGCAAACCCAGGACAGTCGCAGAGGACCATCGACAAACGGGGCCGAAAAAAATTATGTTGCAGCGAGATCGTGACGATCGTCGTGAGGGCACCCATCTCACATATCATATCCTCGACCCTGAAAATCGAAGAATGGTCAGAACTAAAGATACCCGAGTCCGGCAGGCGGGAAAAAGAATCACACCTGCCGTCATACATGATCCACTGTGGACATCTTTTTGGCACCGGACACTGCCGATGCTACCTGCCTTATTAATGCTACCCAACCGCACGACAAGCATCCGTCGCATGCACCTAGAGACTATGATCGCTTCCGCCCCCCCTGGTTCAACGCGGAGCCTCCCCCGACACTCTGACAGCGCTGTTACATTGGACGGATCGTTTGAACGCGATGTCTCCAACGATGATGGTGATCGGGTGCCAATGCGGATGACGATTAGGAAGGATGGGAGTCAGCCTGCTCAGCAGAGGTATCCTGCGACTTCCGGTGCAGAGAGAACGTCGACGCCTTGGGTAGAGCGCGAAGGAACAGACCAACAACCGATTTCGGGAGAAGATTGGAAAAGGCCCTTGCTGACGAGCCAACACCACCTGAAATACTGAGTCCACCAACGAAGCTACCATCCTTCAGCCATCTCATGAGTGGCACTAGGTCGGTAGGATGTCAGAAATCAGATGTCCCCTACCTCAAGCTCCCGTGGCTCATAACCGTGGACAAGCCGGAACGAAGGCGCAACATAGGGGAAGGCACCCTTTAGAGACAGCACGAACAAGGAATGTGGGGGGAATTCAAGGAGCAGAAGCGAGATAGGGATAACGAGACGGGAATCGATCCGGTCATCGTATTACCGCTAGCCGACGTGCGATTCGTAGAAGTGGAGCTGGATGGTAGCGTTACGAGCATCGCGAGAGGCGTCTTTGCGTTGCTACCTTGCTCTGCTGACCCATCAGGGACCGGGCATGTTTGTTCCATCGAGACTGGGACAGAGAGCGTGAAAGTGGGGTCCGAGTCGACAATAAGGTTTCTCCACTCCCTAGACACTGCTACCCTGGTCATCTCCCCCCCTTGAAAAAAGATGTTCGTCATGATCTGCGCCGACTGAGAAACACAATGACTCATACCAGGAAGTCCACCGTCGCTGGAGACGCTGCCCATCCCCCACGAGCTGTTGTTGATGGCATAAAAACTCTTATCACGTAGTTTGTCGAGCATCCGAGCTGGCTGCTCCGTCAAGTCCACCTGAAGTCCGATAAGGTAGGCGACTTCATCAGCTCTGTTGGGCGTGTTATGTACGCCACCACGAAGAGGGATGACGGTAACGAGATTGATAAAGGCTTGCCCATCTATCCCATACGTGATCAGGCTCGTTTGGCATTCCGACGAAGGCGAGTTCGCATGCAGGAAACGGTCTCTGGGAGGCGAAGTGACGTGGTTCACCCCTTTCCGATGTTGGCAGTTGGAAACTTGCAAGAAGCGGGAATTACGACCCTCTGCTGGCTATACCCCGTTAGAACTTAGATGGCAGAACGTGGGAGAAGCGCATACAATTACCGGGGGAGAGGGAACAGGGTCTGGAGCAAGGTCATGGAGGGCGCGTACGAGGTGGGGTTGGATGAGCATACAGATGGAGGGTGGAGGAACATAATTCGTGGTGGCCTCGAGCGAGGGCAGTGGTGGAACGGAAGAGGCGCTGCGACCTATTAGGACGGTGCTGGTGCTACCCGGAGGTGTTCCTGAGGGATTCCGTCTCTACTACTAAGCTCAGGAAGTTGGAGAACGTGAAGGAAGTAGGGACGGTGTAAACGAATCTAGTAGAGCGGGCCTGGTAATCCATCGAGCATGAACTGGACCACGTGGGTACTGCGCTTCTGGCAAGTTAGTACGGGTGCATCGTGCGTTAGGAATATTGGCCCGCCCGCCAGAGTCGACGAAGCAGAGCTCTGAGCGTGCGAACGAACGTCCAGAATAGGAAACCCGAACTCCGATGACGGTGATGATCGGCCCGCGCGATCCGGACTCTCCCCGAAGTTCTGTTTCAACTTGAAGCCGAGCGTATCGACGATGACGCCCCAACACGCGTTTCAACAACCCCCGGCGACCACAACTGCGCTCTATCAGGCCTTCTTGTTAGCCGTGCTCGATCCTCTGAGACGGAACGGGGTGGAAGGACAGCGTAAGTCACAAGCGTTCCCATTTTCTGGTCTCTGTACTGATGTATCCCGTCATGCAATGCCCGTGAATACAGGCCTTCTCCGAAGCCGGTGCCCAGCAATGATAGTCTACATCATAGGAATGCAGGCTTTGAAGCACGGTGTGTTCATACCAGTCCGTTCCGCACACTGTATGGTCAGGACGCTCGCATGAAACCGCGCTTTATCGATTGTCTTATACGCGCAGTATTCTTCCTGTCGCCGTCCCAGTAACGATCACATTTCAGTTGCCTACTCTGGGACCACGTGATTAAAAAATCTCGTAGGAGGCATCTTCTCTCCCGGGCCCTTCGCTGTGGCTCAGCACAGCAGGTTCTAGACTATCCCGGCATCAAACCACGCCAAGCCGGTCTATCGTACGAAATACTGGATTGTGAAACAAGTGGAACATACAGCGTTGATGGTCGAGTCGCTGATTGGGAAGCCAAACCTATTGCTACAAGTATGATAGGCATGGCGGTTCGCCTTTCTAGCTCTGTCGCCTATCGCTCTCTGTCGCTCAGTCTCCTTGGCGTTTTGCACCCGTGGAGGTAGAATTCAAGGAACTTCCATCATCACGTATATGCAGAACAGAAATATACATTACAGTAATAACCAAGGAAGAGCATGCGTGTCAAGCGAAAACCCCGCCCACATAAATACGGCGACATGACACAAGGAGAACGAACACGGGCAAGGCTGTAAGCGATATGATGAATTCTCCGTTGACATTTGACTGTCAGAGAACGCACCACTGACGGCCGGTTATCGGTGATCCGTACGTAGACGCTTTTGCGGCGGCTCTAGATCTGCTTCAGAAACCCCAGTCGTCTTGAATCCTCGCTTGTATGATGGTGATCGAGGTAACACTGATGACCCAGGGTCATCTTGTGCATCACACTCCATGTCTGGAGGTGGTGGAACGTGCATAGGGTCGGCGTGTGGTGTCTGTTTATCGCATATGGTAGGGTTGTGATCAGACACAGCCGATGTTGACCCTCCAAAGTCTTTCTCTCCGAGCAATTGCCCTTGAATGATCTT
>JBBPKY010000842.1:0-13130 GCA_038089495.1 Xerocomellus dryophilus
CAAAGGGGCCAATGTACCGTCCCTTGGCGAACTCCTTATCTACGATTTCTTTGAATATACTGGGGTGCAACTCGACAGAAGGGTTATTAGGGGGGGTGAATGCGAGAGTTAGGTTAGCAAGCCCGGCATGAAAGCCATGGCGGAGACCATTTGGTATAGACGGGTATCTGTGTATGAGATTACATGCCCGAAGCCACTGCTCCCAGGCTTCCGGAATATAGGGTGTCAGCACCTTAGCTCGTCTGAGCTTTAGCACAGTCCTGGGCCCCGTGGGCGCTGCTACCGCACCCGGAACACTCATGGAGCGCTGTGTGCTTGAGGTGACAGCCGAGGGGGCGCTGCCAGTCGGTGCAGACCGTCTGGCCTTGGAGGTTAACGAGGCGGCCGCTGGAGTCTCGTTGACATTGGGCGGGTGAGCCATCCCAGAGTTCTCCATTATTGCAATTTCGCACGTCGTGTGGAAACCGTCCGAGGCACTTGGGGCATGCCGATTTGCCGATTTTGCTTCTGGGGCCGTTGCGAGCAGCCGGTTTGGGCGAGCGGGAGCAGGAACGGGATGCCTGCCTCTGGCACCAGTTGTGGGAGGGGCCAGGGGAATAACCCCGCAAGCGCCGGTCCCTGGTTGGGCCTGGGGATCGCGAGCGTGAGGAACGCTGGTTCCTGTGGCTGTGGCATTCAGAGCGTGGTTGGAAGGAGTGTGCTCCTCGCCCAGGTCGGCTCACCGATGCCTCGGGCTTGTCAAGCGCATTGAGCAGCTGCAGGCAGGGATGCGGTGGCGGGACGTTGTCCACGGTGCCATGAGGAAGAGAGCAGTGGCGGGACATTGTCCACGGCGCCATGAGGAGGAGAGCAGTGGCGGGACGTCGTCCACGGTGCCATGGTGGTGGGTTGCACAAGTGAAGGGGGGGCAGGTTGTGACATGCCATTGGTATGCAACAGAGGAAGGGGAACATGGGGGGGAAGGTGAGGAGGTATTCACCACTCGAGAGAAAAGAGGCTCACCTTAACCTTGACGAGCTCGTCGTCGAGAGCTCTGACTTCGTCAGCAATGGTGCACAGCAGGTGCTGGTTGGTTATGGAGATGTCGTATCCTCGGCCGGCTTTGAGTTCTCGATGCCAGTCTAGGCGGACACGTGAAGCATAGGTTAAGATGATTTTCTCTCCCAAGGGTAACTGGGTCATTGGATGGTTTTCCAGCAACCAGAAGAACTTTGCAAGGGCATCGAGGTGTGCTTTTGGCCACTCCATCTTTCTGGCATGATCAAGGAAGAAGTTTTTTGCTCTGAGGAATTCAGGAAAGGAGAGGTCATGATCCAGTACAATGTAGCGAGAAGCTCGGACTGATGCGATGGAGCACACCGTGAGGTGGTCGTCTACCCGGGATATGCCAAAAGTGTTGTCGGCCTGGGACTTGTTTGAGTGCTTCGCCACGTCTAGCCTTCCGGCGAGCGTGAAATACCAGAGTTCGACATATTCGAAAGAAGATAGCTTCTGCAATGCATATGGGGAGGGTGGGTGGACGAGGACATCGGCGACAGCCATGCCCGGTGTGAACGGGTTCATCTTGGGTTTTTTCTTGTCGGATTCCCGTTGCTCTCGCTCGGCCTCTTCTTTGGCCAGTCTCTCCTCCTCCTCCTCCTGTGCCCTATGGGCTAGTTCGGCTTCCTCGGCCGCTCTGGCGTCTCCCTCCCTCTGCGCATTCCAGGCCGCGACACGGGCAGCCCTGTCAGCTTCCTATGCCGTCACCAGGCGCACGATGGCCTCTTGGTCGTCTACCTGGTAGCCTAGACGCAAACCCTGGCGTATGACGTTGAAGTCGGGACCGGCGAAGTCCAGAGCCATGTCGAGGTTGGGGTCAGCCATGGCGGGTTAGCTTGGGATTGAGTAGATCTAAGGAGCGTGATGAGCACTCAATGAGTAGCGATGGCGGGCTGAGGAATGAAAAACCAGCGCAGAGCTCAGCTCTGAGGAAACAAGGCCACGAGAGGAGGGAAGTGGCACGGAGGAAAGAAAGATTGCGCCACTTCCCTCCGTTCTGCCGAAGACGACACTCTGTGGCTGCACTCGTGCCTCGCTACGCGACAGACCAACACACTATTTAGTAAACTCTTAGACATTGTATAAATCTGTCGAGCAGCAGGGATTGAACTCAGGACTCCGCCAAAAAGGGCAACAATCACAAATGTCAACCATTAGGCCACAACACCTTTTCTAGTACTTACTATTGGATATATATGACTACATCTTTAATCATGACTACACTTTTAGTACACTCAGATGCACGAAATTTTTCATGTTTAGCACATAAAATGAATGCATATGTAGCTAGAAGGTACATAGAGACTGACACAAAAAAACAATGTCAGCATGAGCCAACCATGAATAACAGTGACAATTTCCTGTCGCTGAACAAAAGTGGACATCGAATCAGTGACCATTTCACTATATTTTCAGCGATCAGTGAAGGCATCACTGATTAAAAGTGACTTTACTTCCCACAGTGAGGACTCTTCCACATCGTCCCGTTAGCATCATCCTGGCCCGTCCAATCGTCCATGACAAAGTCATCCCTTGACGATGCTCTTGTATTGGCCTTCAGTGATCTCGTCGTATAACGCGACATCATCCTCGGGCTGATTAACACGTGATCGGATGCGAGGAGTGGCATTTATACCTTGCAAGCTTGTCGGCGCTGGCAACCGTTTGTTCGTCGTGACCGTTCTGCTACCGTCGTTGCCGCTCGTATTCATACCCTGACATGCGCGGTGATTTCGACCCTTCTCGGCATTGGTGCCGAAGGCCACCATGGCTCACGGCCACAACGCTCTCAAGGTCGTCATATCAAGTGCAAGTGCAAGTACAGGGGGGTGCTTTTCGTGCCAACTGGTCTGCTGTACATTTTGCAAAGGCACACAGTCGAATCACACCCCAGACCACTGGGTACAGTCTGATCCCCCAGAGCCCCGTTCGCCATCGCATTCACATGTACGGCCGACGGATGTGACCACGCTCAGGGGGGAAGGGGATATGCACCCACCTCCGCTACGCTAGTCTATTAAGTACTATTAATGCATCCTGCCCAACGAGCCGCATTCACGTCGACAGCGACGCCAAGAGTCCTTTCCACACGAAATCCCTCGCGTTTCCACACGACTCGCTGTATTTTGACAAGCACAACTCGTCGGTCGGCGCTGCACACACTTACGTCAGCATCATGAACCTCAGAGAGGACGAGGACGTACCGGAAGGAATCGCGTTGTCTTTACTCCACAGGTCAAAGACTTCCATCGCTTCTTGGACGGTCAAGGCATCCGGGACAGCCACGCGTTCCAGACCCTTGGTGTAAGTCTGCAGCGTGGAAGAGCGCTTTACGTAAGGTCCATCGTCCGAGACAGGGGGGATATCGAGCGCCTCGGCGAGTTCGAGGGGAAGTCGGAACTCGACGTTTGTCGTCGAGACGGCTCCGAGAACCGCACCGCGCGCCTACGGGAACCGGCTACGTTCATATTAATAGGATAAAGAGGGCAAAAAACATACGAATTGTCGTTGTCCACTTGCGAATTCGAGGAGGAGCCGTGGCATGGAGAGATGGTAGGGCTTGATGGCGGAGAAGTGAGCGTCCCGGTACTTGGTCTTGCAATAAATCGCCTGGAAATCATCAATAGCCATCAGGACAGGGAATCTATCAGAGGTGTGAGAATAAGTCGGACCGAGAGATATACATGCAGGTGAGCGCTTACTCGGTTTGCTTTTGTAGCTCCTCCATCAAAGCCGTCAAAATGGTTGGCGCCAAAGCTCGTTCCTTGATACCTGCTCTCACAAGGTCAGAAAGCAGGGTCCCTGCTGGGATCGTAGCTCTGCGTTCGAGCTCGACGTCCACCGTCGTTTTTAGCTGCTCTAGTCGGTCGCTGTTTACGGTCAAAAAACGTTGTAGGGTTTGGAACGCGAAAGTTGCCTGTTGATACAAGCGTGTACGGGGGTCGTAAGCATATATCGTTGTCGAATTCACGAGATTTATAGCTGTAGAAGGATGAACAAAAGGGAACATCCGGGTCGACGGGGATGACGCACCTCGAGGGAAATAAAAAACGATCCAATCGCGTGTATGACAGTACTGCAAAGCCTGAAGTAACAAGACACTTTTCCCGCATCCCGTTGCACCGGCTGACGGAGTGTCAAGATGATGCGCGGTAAAAGACTTGTCGACTTACTGAAAACAAGCCGATGGTTGGCGCTCGATGCCTGACTGGCAATGTCGAGTCTATTTACGACATCTATGGTGACGTCGCGCACTACCGAACATGGGGCGGAAAGAATTCGGAACTGAGGGAGACCATTGGGTGGTTGCCTACAACAGACGCATCGACATGGGCATGCTGACCTCGACTAATAGATTACGGGGAAGACCAAATATCCGGAAGGGGTCCTTGACATTGTGAGGGAACTTGAGTGCCTGAGAGACGACTGCAGGGGTGATTGTTTCCTAGCGGGATGAAGTAGAGAAGAGGCGCGTAAGGACGCAGAGAAGCAAAGGCAGTGACGTTCTTACTGGATGGAAGGGCTGGAGGGTGAGCCGACTGAGATGGTCTGGTTGAAAGAGCGGGTGGGTCAACTGGGAAGTCGGCATCGGAAGGAAAGCCTACAGAGCGATTGTGAGCGAGATGATAGAATTGTGAAACGATGGACGTACCGTGTCCCTCCTCCGCCTGCCAGTTGGTTGTTCGCCGGGGACGTCTGATGCGCCTTCGCCATCCCGGATGCCGGTCTTGCGCTTGAAACCAGATGGGGATGCATACCCTCTCAGTTCTGCTGGTCTGGTCTGCAACACGGCACGAGGAACACGTCTGCTCAGTGTCGCCATTGCCGTCTACTCGCAATTTCACTTTCGCCTATATAGATTGCTTATCTAAGACAAGGGCCTCACGTGACCCAACGCGTCGCGGGGGTTCGTCATTTTTGTCGGTTGTGTTGCGCTAGCGATGCTCGGCGAGTCTTGGCCAGAACCACCGCCTGTCTGCACGTCGACACCGGCGCCGAGAATGAACAAACGCAAGCTGCCAACCGCCGACGACGACCTCGACGACGAAGCGCTCGACCAGCCCAGAAAGCTTCCCGCCATCGGCACCCATGCAAGCTCACATCCCCAACCAGCCTCGCGAAACAAACCCCGACCGCTCCCCGGACTTACGAAACCAGATCCTCCCCGGCTCACCGTACCGCGCCGCTCCACCCGTGCGACCAGCGCGCCCCCCAGGCCCTCCACTGCCGCCGTCAGGTCCAGGGGGCGCGTGGCCTCTGGCTCCGTGCGCACCACGGACACCCTCCGAGATCTCCAAAATCAAGTCACATCCATCGAGAGTGCACAGACAGCCAATGCCCTCCGTATCGCTCAGCAAATGGATGCTGAACGCGCCAGGGTGGCAGAGATCCAAGCAGACCACCGCGCACTCTACCATGAGCTTGCTTCGTCTAGGGAAGCAGAACTAGATAAGCGGCGTCAGCTCGTCGACTCTACCGAGGAACTCGAGAAACTTCGCCTCAAGCATGCAAAGGAAATGTCAGAGTTTGAGGTGCAGCTTCAGAAACGCGCAAACGAGATCAGGCAGCTTTCAGAGGACCTGCGAGTCGCAAAGGAGGATCTCGACAGAGAGCGAGCGAGCGTCGCATCGCTCAAGTCCATGGTCTCCAACCAGTCTGCAGCCCAGATAACTCTCAACGCCCAGATGAACGCGCTTCAGACTGAAAGGAACGCGTTGCAAGCACAACTCGATACCGTAACATCGACAGCCTCACAGCATGATCTTGATCACCAGTCTGCCCTTAGGCGAATAGCGTTCCTCGAGCAAGAGGCGAGGGAGGCAGAAATGGTCCGCCGGAAGCTGCACAATATGGTCCAGGAGCTCAAGGGAAACATTCGCGTTTTTTGTCGCGTCCGCCCAGCCCTCCCTCACGAGCTTGCTTCCCCGCCCACCAATGGAACACGTTCTGGGCCATCCTCGAATGGTATCACACATCCGGAGGATCCCGCAAAAGCTCTCGTAGCAGATATCGCGTTTCCTGACAGGAGAGACCACAAAGAAATTGTCCTCACTTCCTCAAGCTCCAGCGCAATGGGTCAAGAACGAAAGGAGGTCTATGCCTTCTCATTTGATCATGTAATGATTTGTTTCTGTTCCAAAATATACCGTTCATAGTTGGGCACAGGTGTTCGAACCCGAGTCTACGCAAGGCGACGTCTTCGAGGAGATCTCACTCCTCGCACAGAGTTGCGTAGATGGATACAACGTTTGTATCTTTGCATATGGCCAGACGGGTTCTGGCAAGTCCTTCACCATGGAGGGTGGCTCTGTAAGTCCATCCCGGGTCACATGTCCGCTTGTTGAACAAGTCTCTGTAGACCGAAGCTACGGTGGGAATGATACCCCGCGCTGTCAATGAAGTATTCAGAGCTGCAGACGCGCTAAAGAGCCAAGGTTGGCAGTACACCATGGAGGGACAGTTCTTGGAAATTGTGAATGTCCCCGTTTGCAGTCCCTTCGATTGTCGCTGACTGGAAAATAACGCAGTACAATGAGACGATCAACGACCTGCTCGGGAAAGGCGAGTTTGACAAGAAGAAGCACGAGATTAAACATGAGAAGACCGCGACGAGCGCGAGTACGCGAGTGACTGACGTCAACGTGATGCCCCTGCGCACGCCCCGTGAAGTCTCGGCGATCCTGCGACTAGCGAATTCACGGCGTACCGTGGCGGCAACGCTTATGAACGAACGTTCATCGCGGTCGCATTCAGTCTTTACGCTTCGGATTTCAGGATGCAATGAACACACGGGGGAGCGGTGTGAGGGGAGCCTCAACCTCGTCGATCTAGCAGGAAGTGAACGCTTAAACTCCAGCGGCGCCGCAGGACACAAGGAACGTTTGAAAGAGACGCAGAACATCAATCGCAGCTTGAGCGCACTGGGAGACGTCATCGCCGCGTTGGGCGAAAAGGGGGAGAAAGCGGAAAAACACATTCCGTACAGGAATTCGAAGGTGGGTCGATCATCCATGCTTGTTCTCTCGCGACTTCCTCTCTTATTTTTGATTGGTGATCGTGTGGTGATCTTCGCCAACCTGTGCCGCCGTGCCTCCCTTCCTCTCCGATTCTGTGCCCTGGGTAGCTCACTTACCTTTTGCAACATTCATTGAGCGGGCACTCGAAAACGCTGGTATGTTCACCGTTTCGCGCGATCTTGACTTTGTGCCCGATGCTGTGTTGTTCATGACCGGTGTTTTGCAAAGATGATCTTGAACGTCTCCCCACTCGCCGCACACCTAAACGAGTCATTGACATCACTGCGGTTCGCGACAAAGGTGAGAATGAATCATGCCATACAAACCTGGTTCGCCCCTCACTCCACACCCGTTTGCAGGTCAACAACACCACCGTTGGCCCTGCCAAGAAGCAAGTCCGCGGCGCGAGCTGATACAACCACAGCCATTTCTCGGGCTATCACGTATGTCGTTGATTGATTGCTAGCTCTCCTCGTGCTAGAGGGTCATTCATTTGCAATCGTGGCATCCGACGACCTCAGGCTCAGGCTCGGGCAGATGTATTGCAGCGAGTTTATTATGTTACGCGAATACAGGGTTACGGCGTGCGTGGTGCAGGGCCTGGCGCGATAACGAGTGACGAAGACGCAATCATGTAAACGTCATGGTCGGCTCAGTAGTGTCCCCTCATTTTTCTTGAGAGCTTCACGTCTGACATTGGCAGACCACATGAAAAAGTTGCAGCGATATTTGTAGTCCACCTCATCGCGAAGCCGCTCCCCTTTGCCCTTGTCATAACCAGGTCCGACAGGGCTACATACGCGTCCGCAGTTTCGACCGGACCGGAAAATATGAGATCCGGGAACAAATCAGATTAAGCATTAGTCAATGACGTGACTGATCCCCGAGGAGGCGGATAGCAATAACGTACCGAGAACAGATGAAGAACGTCTTCCCCTTATTCGGTCCTGGCTTATTCACAGTGTACTCCTTGGCCGGCTCGCCGTGGACTGTGCATTTGGGGGGTTGGATCGGTGCCATGAGTTGCGACCAGACTGCTTTGCTGTTGGAGCATGATCCGTTCCCAGTGGAAGATATCAGCGGTAGCGGCTCCGCTTCCTGTGAGGAGGCGAGGCGGAGCGCAAGTTGATAGTCCGTGGCAAGATCGCCGTCCGAGGAGAGCAGGGGCGGATGCCTAGATGCGTTCCATTCTGCCTGCGACGCCGATGGGGGCTGCCGCTGCGATTTGGACTGAGGTGGTAATTGGGAGGGTGATTGGGACTGGGAGTGCTGGGGAGCAAAGAACGCGGCAAGGGTGCGTTGTCCAGATCCAGATCCGACATCTGAGTCAGGGTGCTTGCCTTTGTCCTTCTTTTGCTTCTTGCTCGGTTTCGACACGACTGCTGCAGTTGGCGGATCCGTCGACCTGCGTTTCAGGGGTGCAACGCGTTTCGTTTCGGGGTCGCCACTGCTCTCCGAGGGCGAAGGCGTGGGCGTTGACGATAGGGAAATAGGTCCAGTCGTGGTCGTTAAGAATGGAAGAATTTCTGAAGTAAAGTCTGGATCCTGACCCGGAGCGAGCTCCGGCGGCACAGCCTCGGATACCTGGGGAGCGGCGTCAATGGACAAGATAGCCGGCGCCTGCGGTGAGCACGGAGATGCCGATCCCGGCGGTTGCGAATCTGTCGTCGTATCGCTTGCTGCTGATACTGCTGTCATCTTTCCCCCCTTGGCGAAGAACGAGGATAATAACGTCTGCTTGCCGGAGAACTCATCCCAGCATCGCGCCGCGAGCCGAGGGGGTTCGGCCCGTCCTCCGTCTATCGGCATTACCTGCTGGAGAGACAGCTTTTGGCCAGTCGAGGTGGTAATCTCGTCGTGGAGATCGATGAATATGGGACAGTGGTCGGAGCCCTTAAGCCCAGGTTGGATATCCCCATGTTTGATCCATGGGAGGATGCCCTTTGTAACGAGAATGTAATCTACACGAGTCCCATAATTTGACTCCCGTGCTGAGATTTTGGTGTTCCAGCCTGTGTAGTTGCATCAGAAAAGGAGATCAACAAAGAAGGCCAAGGAGGGAGAGAGAGGGAGAGAGGAAAAATGCGCGTCTTACATGTGTACATTCCGTTTCTGTCTGGCCAAAATGACCGCACTGCATCAGTCATGCATCCATTTGGAGTAAGCCAGTTGTGGAACCAAGCTCGCGCGGGATGATCATGAAACGTCGCCGCGTTGCTGGCGAGGTGGCCGTCGCAGTGGTCGAGTGGAGCCGCGCAA
This sequence comes from Xerocomellus dryophilus, assembly GCA_038089495.1. Taxonomy (NCBI): domain Eukaryota; kingdom Fungi; phylum Basidiomycota; class Agaricomycetes; order Boletales; family Boletaceae; genus Xerocomellus; species Xerocomellus dryophilus. The sequence goes on from JBBPKY010000842.1 coordinate 9,315, forward strand.
ATGTTTATGTCACCGACCACGATAACCTCCCGTCCTTCACCGATGAGTGTATTGACGCGTTCTTGGAGCATAAAGTGATAATTCATCTTGAATGAGAGACGGGCATCAGACGTTTCGTTGGGGCAATAGACGTTGATGAGGACGAAAAGGCCAAAGTCGAGGACGAGGGCTCGTCCTTCCGCATCGAGCGCAGCGAGATCGAAAAGTGTTTTGTTATGGTCATCCGGCATCAGTTCCATTTCGTGAGCAGAGGGATATGAATGTGATATACGTTCATCCGTGGTAAGCGGTACTTTTGGCTGGATGGTCCCTGAGAGACCCTCTTCCGCTTTGAGAGGTGTGACAGTTCGAGTGTCTGTGTACACCGCGACGCCGCTATAACCACCCTTGCTGGAGGGGAAGGAAAAAAAGGCGTGAAAGGGATCGGGGACGGCGAGGTTTCTGTCAAGACCACCCCGTGAAGCTTTCATTTCTAGGATGGGGTGAGATGAGTCGGCTCGCGGGGCGGGGACGACGTAGCCGGGGAAATGAAAAGGGCCTGAACGACACACCTTGAAAGCATATTATGTCTGCTTGGAGGTGAAGAAGAACTTCGTGAAAAGACTTGAATGTGTTCCATCTGGGCAAATCTGAGAGGCGGTGGCAGGCGAGAAGGAACCGGCCACGTACGGGTGGTACTGGGGAAGGGTGCGAATGCCGTTCTGCGACGGCCGTAAGCACGGAATTGGAGCGTTTGGTGAAGACCCACAATGTTCCAGGATAGGATACGCATATGGTGGTGCAACGAACAGTGGCAGTTCGCGTTGCGCTTGACTTTTCCTAATCGTACCTTGTGGAACCCTGTACCTTGCCAGCGAGCACTACCAGTGCTCGAACCATAAGCTTTAGGTTTACTTCGGTCCACGTTGGTGTGGACCTCCTGGGCCGAATGGGCGTTCATTTCATTTCCTGCCCTGGCCATGGGACATCACCGTGGCAGCCCAGTCCAGTGTTCAGCCCCAGTGAGTCACCCTTATCTTTCTACTCCACGAGTAAAGGTCCAGCAGGACTTCTCAGAGCTGCGGTCTGAGAAGTCCTGCCCGCATCGCATCGTCCACCTCCCAGTCCTCCATGGCACCCCCTGCGATCGGTCATATCTTTGGATAAGCGTCTCTCGTCAGCCCGATCACTTACCCACCCAGGCTGACTTGGCACAACTCCTCTCAATCTCCTCCATCCTTCTCCTCCGCCACGTTCATACGTCCCCGTCAAAGTTTTTAACGGGCCGGACTGCGCGGCATCGCATCTCCATGAATCGCGATTTTTCGCTGCTTTTGGTTGCGAGGACGATGGCAGTCTATCATGACCGCTCTCGTGAATTCACGCGCTTCTTAACACGTTGTATCAGCACGTCAGATCCATGCGCAAGCCGTCACTTTACTTTTACGTCGCCACCAATTTGGCCAGCTGTCGACAAGAAAGCCATGGCCCCCTATTGCTTGTCTTTATGTATTCCGCAGACGGGCGTGGAGTATCCTGGACCGAGATAGATTTTAATTAACTATTGTTGAGTGCGTTCTTTCCAAAGTCAGCCTGAGCTCAGGGTCGCTCATTTCGCCATGCGTCCTCAAGGCAATTACGCGCTGGCTCAGTTCGCTGAGTGTCCCGATTGCGTCTCGTAACACTAGTGGCATGTGCCGAACGAGAAAAGCGGAGGAATGAATCTCGCGTTTTTGTCCACTGCGCGAGGTGCATGGCCAGAACCTTCAGAACGCTCGAAGCTCTGTTTGCATTTCAAAGCCGGAACTACTTCTTCGTCCGCCTCCCTTGATTTCCACCTTATAGCTCCATCCATTGTGCGAACTTCTCTGTCCTCTTCCAGAGTTGCCCCGGGCTCGCTCCCTGCAACCGTTATCAAGATGCTACGAGGTACGGTGAAAAACATCCCTCGGTCTCGGTCTCGCTCTAGAGGAGCTCAAGCCAAGACGATAGGCAGCCCTCATGCCGCTCGGGGCTTTCCTGAGGGGAGCCCGGGCATATCTGTCCACAGTCCCTATGCTCGGATGGAGTCTAGTGATCCTTTGAAGCGGAAGCAAACGATACTCAGCTTGATCGATATGCTCTCCGAGATGAGCGGTGACAACGCGGTCGAGGCCGGTTCGTTCTCTTTCTCACTCGTAGCGGTTTCGCGCGTTGACCGATTTTTCCAGATGTCACCTCGCCGCCGATAGCAGAAGAGGACTTGCGTGAGTCGCGGCGGTGTCTGCAGCGGACAACGTGTCTGACGTGTTCTTCGCAGCAACTTCTCTCGATGAGAAACTATCGAATGCTGGTGCGGAGCTGTTTTTCAGGTTCGAGAGGTACGTTCTTCAGTTGCATACGATGGCCATGTCAATGACTTGACCTCTTCTAGGCGAATAGAGAATCTCGACAAAGAGGTATGTGACACGTCTGGTTCATCACCTTCTGTCCCTCATCCGTAGTCAGCTTCGTGGTTTCGCGAATGCCGCCCGCCAGCTGGGGAGCTCGGTTGGGATTCTCTCCTCCGCATTCAAGTTACGGGAACGATTGACGAAGATTTTGTTCCTGTTCCGAGAAAACGCTGCAAATCTATACCCTCGCAAAATTGCACGGCAACCCCGTGAGGCTCTTCCAAATCCAAATTTCATGCACCGACAGCGACGGGCTCCTTGGCGTGGCCACCACGCTCCCGTCGTGAAACTTCTTTTGGAGGATAATTTGGAGCCTGATACACTTCCAGCCCAGTTTGAAAGCTTTTCGAAGGACGTCGTGACCTTCCTCAATTGCCTCAACGAGTTCCCAGAGTTCACTGATGAGGCTGTCAATCAATCCATGCGAGGATTTGAGGCTGACTTGAAAGTATGTTGAATTTCATTGACTTCACTCATGTAACTTTGACACCTCTATGTCTAGTATTGGGCGTCATGTCTGGCTGAGTACAAGAGTCAGCGCTAGCATATAATCTTCTTCCTACGCATCGAAACTGACATGATTTATTTATTTAGCTCAATTTCGCTCACCAGCAGTGCAGCGTTATGTGCACGACCTCACTACTGAGATCGGCGATCACATTGACAACATTACGGGGACGTTGTCCATGTTCATCGAGATCGGTGAGTGTGGAGGCGTCATCGGAAAGCAGTGCACTGATATGCTACACAGGTGTCCCAACAATCAGGTTCCATCAGCAGCATGCTGCGTCAAATCTCTTGAATTTGTCGACTGTGGCAACATTCTTCTCTGCAGTCACCGCAACTACGCTACAGTTTTCATACAGTTCCACTGGCAATGTGTTGGCGGATTCCGTGAATGCTTTCTGGTTTTCATCTCTGGTGTTCAGTATTGCGGCTGCAGTGAACAGTCTCTTGGGATTAACGTGGAAGCAGGCTATGTAGTAGGTCCTTCTGTAGGCTTCTGAGCGCCATTCTTTTTGACATCATTGAGTCGCTCTCCTGGGCATAGGGTTCCGTGGTGGGTTCTCATCTGGATCAAACGGTCTCCACTAGTCTTCCTAGTGATGTCCGTCGCCTGCTTCTCCGCTGGGCTCATGCTTTTCACGTATTCATCTGGACAGGTACGCAGACCTGCTCCACTGTCGTCATACATACGCTCATGATCAGGTGTTTCATCAGGGACGCGTAACCTCGACAATAATCACCGTTCTAACGGCGAGTCTACCCCCTTGACCACCCCCTATTCCAGTTTCTTACTGTTGATGACAGGCTGTTACATCGTTTGGACTTGCTGCTGTGTCTGCCTGGTTTGCATCAGAACGATGGATATTTGTCCAACACAAAGGTCAAAAGTGGCTCGAGG
>JBBPKY010000843.1:0-13071 GCA_038089495.1 Xerocomellus dryophilus
ATTGGAAAGAGAACGGTGTGAGGCTTTTACAAGAGAATGAGAGAGACGCTGGTACCATCAAAGAGATGGAGACAGTGGATCCATCTAAGAGAAAACATACCAGGTCCTATGGAGACGCGACGTAGAAAAGAGAAAAGGAATAAATGCGTATAAAGGAGGAAAACTGTAACATTACCCCCTTCGTACAATCGAACCCCTGGTTCGACCAGAATACCTCCTGGGAAGTCCCTATTCGGAGTTGGAGGGAATGCCAAAGATGTGGGTCGCCTGTTCAGGGGAAAGAATCTCCAGAGGACAGTCATCAGCGACGTGGCCTCCTGTATCACAACGAGAGCAAATTTGGGTGGGACAAAAGCAAGCGGAGTGTCCCCAGCGGGAACAAGTATCGCATTGGACAGTAAGACAAGCTGATTGGGGGTGTCCTGGAGCGGAAAGGTGACAATGCAGGCAGATGTAGTGGGGGCAGTCCTCTCTGTAATGACCGCGACCGTGGCACCGAAAACACTCGGTGAGGGTAGAGGTGGGTGGACGAGTGACGGGAAAGGATAGGACATGCTCAGGAGCTGAAAGAATGGGTCGATTGTTACCAATGCGAACGACAAAGGAACGGTTGCGGTTGACGGCGTCTTCGTCTAACCCATATTCGGGATTGACGGCGGTGAGGGAGGAGGTGGCGTCAGATGGAGTGGGAGAGGAGATTCTGGAGAGTAGAGTGGCGGAAGGCGATGGGGGAGCAGGGACAGGTAATGGTGGCGGGTAGGAGTTTCCGGGCAAGAGGTCAGATTGCGAGAGGTAACGGTCACGTTGTTCCATAGTCATAGAAAGGAAGATACGACGAAAGGTTGGGTACAAGAGGGTAGCAGGCAATTGTTCAACAAACGAATGAAAGCCATGGATGTGAAGAATGGTAAGGACACGTTCAGACAGATTAGAGAGACGTAGATGGAAGGGAACTCCGAAATCGTCTTCGAAGTTGGCGGAGGAGGAGAGCGCTTGGTAACGTTGGATGGAGGTAGAGTCGTGGAAGAGACGGACAAGTTCCTGGCAGATGAGATCTTCGTCATAGAGGGGGAGGTCCTCGACGGCGCAAAGGAGGACCGGGCTTGCGATGATGGCAGCGTAGAGCGTATGGGCGGCGGAGATGGGTAGCAAGGTGGGCGAGACCCTGCGCAAACGCAAGGGGGAAGACGAAGGCGAGGAAGACAATGAGGAAGAAGAGGTAGAAGAAGACAATGAGGAAGAAGAGGTAGAAGAAGAGGTAGAAGAAGACAATGAGGAAGAAGAGGTAGAAGAAGACAAAAACGACATTGTGGTCAAAGATAACGCTGAAGGGCATACGCTAGGGGGGTACTTCACATAGAGACGCCTCGTCCTAGGATGAAAAGAAGTAGAAGGTGGGAGAGTTCAGGTGAGACCACGAGTTTTCTTATAGTTCGAGAGGATCTGGGGAGCGTGGCGAAGATTTCCCTCGGGTTCCCAGGTGTTTTCCGAGGAGGGATACCCCTTCCATGCGGTCAGGTACTGGCGGCGTCCAGGGGGACCCTTGTGGGAGACAATAAAGTCAACTTTGTATTCTTCTTCGGCTTCGATAACGTCAGGTGGCGGGCGGGAGAAGGAGGGACCATGTGCTTCAGTTTGGCGATAAGGAGATAAGAGGGAGGCATGAAATACGTCGTGGATCTTCCACGAGGAGGAAAGGCGAAGTCGGTAGGTGAGGGGGGATAGTACCTGGCTAATTTCGAAAGGGCCATGGCGTTTGGGGGCTAGTTTCCTGGATGGGTAAGGGATGCGGAGGTTGGTGGCTTCCAGCCAAACCTTATCTCCGACCTTCCAAGGGGAGAATCGCTTGAAAGATCGTTCCATCATGATCCGACGGGCAATCTCGTGCGCAGCTAGGGCTTCCTTTCTCATGGTATCAAGAGAAGATAAGCGACTTTCCAAAGCGGGAATAAATGTCTTGCCTAAAGAGGGGTAGGCGCGTGGTTCATATCCCAAGAGGAGGGAGAACGGGGAGGCTTTAGTAGAACTGTGAGGTATGGAGTTATGTTGAAACTCGGCGGCGGTTAGGTGTTCAGCCCATTTATGGGGATTGTTGGCGCAGAAGATACGGAGGTAGGTTTCTATTTCTTGATTGGCTTGTTCGGTTTGTCCATCAGACTGGGGGTGATAGGCGGTAGATAGACGGACATCGTATTGTAGGAGGCGGGCGAGCTCCTTCATGAAGGTGGAGGCAAACTGTGGACCACGATCAGATATGAGGGTATCATGGAGGCCGAAGCGTTTGAACACATGGTCAAAGAAGAGTTGAGCAACTCCCTTGGTGTCGATAGTCTTTGTACAAGGGCAGAGAATTACCCCCTTCGTAAGGCCGTGGTCGACCACGACCATTAAGGAGTCGAAGCCAGTGGAGTGGGGGAGATCGGTGATGAGGTCAACGGAGAGCTGTTTGAATGGGAGGGTGGTGGTGGAACGTATGGGGGACAGAGGGGGGACCGTAGGATGGGTGATGACTTTGTTCTGTTGGCAAGTAGCGCATCCGGAAATATAGTTGTTGACGAAGGTAGATAAGCCCGGCCACCAGAAGTCTCGCTCGAGGAGAGCTTTGGTGCGGAATCGGCCAAGGTGACCTGTCGTAGGAGACGAGTGGATAAATTGAAGTAGGGCGGAGCGTGCAGGGGGGGGTACATAGAGGTGGCCCTTGTAGAATAGGTGTCCATTGTCGAAGGACCAGTCGGCTAGGGACGAGCGAGGAAAGAGGGGGGAGCCTTCGTCGAGGGCTTGGAGAGCGCAGAGTACAAGAGGGTCAGAAGAGGATGAATTTTGGATGTGGCGGGCTAAGGAGATGTCAAGGGCGTTGATGACGGCAGGTTCCGGAACGATGGAGGTGTTGATGTTATCGGAGGAGGTGTCAACGTTGTCTCGGCGAGAAAGGGCATCGGCAGGGGCTAATTTGGCGCCAGGTAATACCTTCCAAGTGATATCGAAGTCCTGGAGGAATAAGGACCATCGGGCTTGGCGTTGTGACAGTTTGCGAGGGTCTTTGATATAGGAAAGGTTTTTATGATCGGTGATGATGGTGACGGGGTGGGAGGTTCCTTGAACGTACTGTCGCCATTCGGTGAGGGTGAGGATGACGGCTAAGAGTTCTCTGTCGTAGATGTCATAGTTCCGTTCTGCAGGGGCGAAGGTACAGGAGTAATAGGCACAGGGGTGGAGATCGCCATTGGAATCAGGTTGTAAGAGAATGGCACCAGCAGCGAGGAGGGAGGCATCGGTCATGATGGAGAAGGGTCGGGATACGTCAGGGATGGAAAGGACTGGACCGGATGTGAAGGCTTTCTTGAGGGTGTCGAAAGCTCGTTGCTGGAGGTTGGTCCATAGCCAGGGTTGGTCTTTCTTAGTGAGAAGATTAAGGGGAGCGACAACATGGGAGAAATTGGGGATGAACTTGCGATAGAAGTTCGCAAATCCTAGGAAGGAGCGAATGCCTTTCACGGAAGTTGGGGGTTTCCACTCGTGGATGGCGGATAGCTTGGTGGGGTCCATCTCAACCTTTCCTTGACCAATGATCATGCCGAGGTACTCCATCCTGGGTGCATCGAAAGTGCACTTGGATAGCTTGAGGGAGAGTCCGTGTTCGCGTAGGCGGGTGAGAACACGATGAGTGCGTTCATGGTGAAGGTTTAGGTCGTGCTGGGTGTGAATCCCTAGATCGTCCATATAGATCTTGAGCCATCGTTCGGAGATCATGTCGGCAAAGATGTGGTTCATAAATGACTGAAAGGTAGAGGGGGCGTTACAAAAGCCGAAGAACATGACGGTAGGTTCGAAGAGGCCAAAAGGGGTGATGAAGGCGGCTTTCCATTGGTCCTCTTCCCGAATACGTATGTTGTTGTATCCCCATCATACATCAAATTTGGTAAATAGGGTGGAGTCCTTCATGTCGTCGATGAGCTCAGGAATCAGCGGCAAAGGGTAGGCATTGCGAACGGTATGAGTGTTCAGGTGGCGGTAGTCTTGACAGGGGCATAGGGAACCATCCTTCTTAGGGACGAAGAAAAATGGGGCTGCTTGGGGGGACTTCGACGGAACAATTCGTCCAGTTTTGAGATGTTCGTCGATGAATGCCTTACATGTTTCTTGCTCTTTGGGGTTAAGAGGGTATACCTTGGCGACTTTTGGTACAAAGGATTCTTTGAGTTCAATGGTATGGTCATACGAGCGATGAGGAGGAAGGACGTTGTGCGTTCGTTCAGAAAACACATCCTCGAAATCTTTGCACCAGCTGGGAAGGAGGGTTTCTGACGCCTTGGTTTCTTGGGCGAGTTGGGTGGCAATGGTAATCTTGTTGAGGTGTTCGCAGTATGGTTCTACCAGGGGGAGGTACTCACTAAGAGACTCAGCGTCCCCTGGAGAATACCTTTGAGAAAGGAGTCGTCTGAGCTCCATGTTGACATCCATTCCGAGCCATCGGAGTAGATATCTTTGAGGGGAAAGGTCAGTGTCTTCGAGGGGGGAGAGTTTTGGGAAGGATAGGGTCTTCTTCCTCCAATCGATGAGGGGGTTTATGGTTCGTAGCCACAGCATTCCAAGGATGATTTGTTTCCTTCCGAGGCCAAGGACCATTAATTCCAAGGTTTCGGGTGACTGTGGAAGGGCGAGTCGAGTTTGGACTTTCCATGAGATAGTCCCTCGCTGATTGGTGGTCCCATCTACGTTGTATGCTTTGATGGGTTCGGGAAGTTTTTTCATGGGGAAGTTGGCGAGGGATAGTAGATTAATGTCGATGAAGTTTCCGGTCGCTCCGGAGTCTACGAGGGCGGTGGTTTCGACGGTTTGTCCTCCAATGAGTAGCTTAACTGGGAAACGCAGAGTTCTATCATTTGCGGAAGCTACTAGTACATGGGGGAAAATACAAGAAGGCGACGTCGAGGTGGCGTCTCGTTTCAAAAATCCGACGTGGAGACGAAAGAAACTTCCTCCTTAGGTTCTTCGAAGCACATCTGGAGGACTTGGAGTATCTCTCCTTCATTCTTGCCCTTGGTTTTCAGGGAGTTGACAAAGGCGTCAATGGCGGAAGGAGTAGTCGTGGGGGGTTGCGAGGTGGAAGACATCGAGGGGTTTAGCGTTTCGGTGGAGCGAATGGTCTGGGGGCAGGGTGAAAACTTCTGAGGTGGGGATCTCTGTGAGGAGTTACACTGGGTGGCGTTGTGTCCAGTCTTGCGGCATCGGAAGCATCGTCCTTCTTTGATGCACTTAGCTCGTTCAGTCGGGGTGAGTTTGGTCAATGTTACAGCATCGACGTCCATGGCATAGGGGTCTCGGGCCGGGTGAGGGTTTCGAAGAGCAGCTGGGGTTCTTCCACTCCTGAAGGCTAAGATTCGCATCTTCTAAGCGTGGAAGGTCTTTGCTTGTTTGATCCATTCCGCGATGGTTGTGGGGATGGATGACATGGAGAGGATCATGGTGGTGAGTTGCTGGTCTAATCCCAGCAAGAACTGGTCGATGAGGATATCGTCGTCGGTGATCCCAGCTTTAGCAGCTAGGTTTTGGAACTTGGTGACATAGTGTTGGAAACCGTCGTCTGTTACCCCGTCAGAGCGTTTGGTGGTTTTCTGTATGGGCAGAGAGAGCTCGTGGCGCGAGGTGGCTTTGAGGTCGAATGGACAAAAGGTGGAGGTAAAATTTTCAACGAACTTGTCGAAAGTCTTCTCCTTAGAGTCGATGGCGGGGTTGTTAAGGATGTCGAGCCAGTTTTCTGAGAATTCGACACCTCGTCCCTTACTCATTTTGTTCAGGGTGACAGTGACTTGGCGCTCATCAGTGCCGTATAATGTGGGGTTAATCTTGAAATAGGCCCTCATGGCCTTGATCCAACGCATGGCGTCCTTGGGTTCTCCGAAGAAATCAGCGGGGAGGGCCGCTTTGAGCTCGGTGGACTGAGTAGACATGGGGTTCGCTGGTGTTGGGTTGACTGGGGGTGCTATGGCTGGGTTCTGTGGGGCAGGGGTGGGGTGCTGGGGTACAGGGGGAACGTAGGGGTTTCTTTGTCTGCGAGGTTCTGGGGTTCGTGGGGGCGAGGGTTGTTCTTCCTCGTCGTCAGAGGGTTGGTTAAGCCCGTAGGCTCTTCTCAGGGCTCGTTGGTGTGCAATGGTTTACGGGTGGTTGGTCCTACTCCTGAATAGGAGGGACGGCGGGAGATTCTCGATCTTTTGTTATGCGGGGCATACCAATCAAAGTTGAGCGCGAGGTTAAGTGTCTCGACAGAGGTACTCACGAAGAGACACAACGTCGCCGAGCACTACTAAGGTTCTGTGAAGCAAAGTCTTAAGCGAACGGCTTAAGGATTCGAGAAGATACGCTTGTATTGCGCAGATCGAGAATGAGGAGTAAATACATGGCAGCGATGACTATATACCAGAGGACGCGTAAGCGCGGAACACCATGGAAGGTAAAGGAAGTGACGCGTAAGCAAGAGGACGCGTAAGCAAGGAATCCTCTGGAAAGCCATAGAAGAAGATGAGTAAAAAGGATCACGTAGCTAGTGTAAGAGAACTAGCTAGAAGAAGAGAGCACTGTCCAATAGTAGAGCGAGAAGGAGAAGATGCCTCTCCCGGTGGGATTGGAAAGAGAACGGTGTGAGGCTTTTACAAGAGAATGAGAGAGACGCTGGTACCATCAAAGAGATGGAGACAGTGGATCCATCTAAGAGAAAACATACCAGGTCCTATGGAGACGCGACGTAGAAAAGAGAAAAGGAATAAATGTGTATAAAGGAGGAAAACTGTAACACTCCCTTGGTCTGTGGAAGTCCCAGACATCCCTTGTCCCTCCGAAGAATACCACCTCAGAGTTCCCGTCCTTGTCGTCGAAGGATAACCCTCGACTCACTGCGTTCATTGAAGTGTCCCTTCAACTCCCTTCAACTCCCTTCATCTCCACCTTTGCCCCTTTGAGCCTGCATTAGTCCCTACCCAGGCCTAGCGTAACAACGCATAAGCGTGGAATGTCAGAGAACAAGATGGAAATGACATGTAATCAAAGAAGCCTCTGGAACACTATGGAACGGATGAGTAATCAGGGAAACATAACTAGCATGAGAGAGCTAGTTAGAGGAGGAATGCTGTCCATAGGTGAAGAAGCAGAGAGATATACCCCTTCCAATAGGATGAGAAGGAACGGCATGAGGTGATCATAGAAGGATGAGGGAAACCATGGTTCCATCAAAGAGATGGAGACAATGTATCCAATGAAGAGAAAACATACCCAGGCCAGCGATGGCGCGACAAAGGAAAGAAAAGAGGAAGACATGCATATGAAAAAGAAGAATTGTAACAATGCCCAACATCTAATCACTTCTGGCAGAGCTGAAAATGCTGTACAAGTGACCAAAGCACTTACCAATATCATCAATCAACCCCTCTGACAGAATCTAATAGAGAGGCAGAAATGCCCAATGCTCAGCCGCTGCCTAAGATGGGCAGAGACGACTATATTTACCTAACAGAGAGGCAGAAATGCCCAATGCTATAGTACATTAGCTAGGTATAAAAACTAAGTAGAAAGGAAACTCACCTCAGCCACTGCCTAAGACGGGCGGAGACAACTGAGGTGCGTGTAACTATAGTAGAGATATATATACTATGGGTGAAGGTGTACTTGCATTATGTGATGTGTAATATTGTAACGATGAACCTGAATAAAGCTCGCCAAGCATAGAATAGGATAAGCAAAGAGAGTCAAAAGATTAAGCGAAACATGCCATGATGGTTCTGGAATGGTACTGGCGCTTCCAAGGTCAGAACGGTTCCAGCCAGGACCAAACTTATGGTTGAATACTGTTACTCCCACTCGAGTGTAACTGTAGTCCCATAGCTTTAACGAACTTCCAGTGCTAATCCCTCACAAGTGGTTTTGTGAGTATGTCTGCCACCATGTCTCCAGTTGGGATATAATGGATGATTGCTTCTCCCTTCCCAACCAGGTCATCCCGAACAAAGTGATACTTCCATTGGATGTGTTTGGTTCATGCTTGGAATTGTGAATTCTGCGACAGAATTATGGCTGCTTGATTATCATAGAATAATTGAGTCAGTCCCTTTTGTGGGTGCCCAATTTCATCGAAGAATGTTCTGAGCCATGCAAGATGCTGCCCAGCATTGCTAAGTCTAATGTATTCTGATGCTTTAGTGGAGAGTGCAACCATGCTTTGCTATTTGCTGGACCAGGAGATAGGTCCACGATTGCTTATAAATAGGAAACTGGAAGTGGACTGGGAGTTGTTGGGATCCTAGGACCATCCGGCATTGGTATATCCATGGAAGTCCAAATCCATAGAAAGCTCTGTTCCATCGAATTTTAGTTCCATGTCCTTTGTGGCTTGGATGTACCTGAGTACACGTTTTGCAGCTTCCCAATGTGCCAGTTTGGACTTAGCGCTAAAACAGCTAAGTGTCCCAACTGCATACGCAATATCAGGACAGGTTCCGAGCATGAGGTACATCAAGGAACCAATGATGGTGAGATATGAAACTTGGTGTCCTTCAATAATCTGCTCTGTAATGATCCGATCGTCCTCAGGATCAGTCGCAGAGAGATGGGAGTTGTGTGCCATAGGAGTCCACACAGGCTTGCAGGTGGACATGCTAGTACGCTCTAGGATGGTGTGGGAATATTGTGTTTGGGACAGAGAGATCGCCTGGAGTTTACGGTTTCTCTTGATTTCAATTCCTAGAATATACTTGGCTTCTCCAAGGTCCTGTATTTTGAAACTGGCAGAGAGCTTTGCCTTGATAGAGTCCATGAATTTTCGAGTGGTGGCAGCTAAGAGTAAGTCATCGACATAGACAACAAGGAAGCAAACTTGTCCATCCTTCCAGAAGACGTATAGACAGGTCTCAGCATCTAAATGGGTGAAGCTGAGTTCTCCGAGCTTCCGGTCCAAGGTCTTGTTCCAAGTTCGTCCTGCCTGTTTAAGTCCATATAGTGAATGTCGAAGCTTCCAATAATATCTAGGTTGGATAGAAACACCATCTGGAGGTAACATGTAGAGGTCTTCCTTCAGTTCTTCGTTGAGATAAGCTGTTGACACATCCATTTGATCTAACTCCAAATCATGTTTTGCAGCCAAGACAATTAGGGTGCAAACAGAATCAAGATTTGCTACTGGGGCAAAGACTTCCTGATAATCCACACCTTCCTTTTGAGTAAAGTCGTGTGCGACAATCCGAACTTTGTACTGTTCCATATTTCCATGTTGGTCTCATTTAATGCGGAAGACTGGCTTGGAGGTGATTGGAGTGATCCCCTCTGGAATGAGAATAGTTTCATAGACATGGTTGGAGTTTAGACTTTGAAGTTCTTCCTCCACTGCCGATTTCCATAGTTCTGCTTCCGCTCCCGAGTAAGCTTCCTTGAGTGTTCTGGGAAGGGATTCATCAGGATTGGAATGTGCAGATCCAGCAAACATAAAATCCTCAATGGATGCAGAAAATGCTCCAGGAATATCAGGTTCCTCTTCCAAAGATTCGGCAGGTTGATTGGTGGTTCCAAGTTGGAAGCACATTCCAGTTCCGGAACCCATGGCTATGCCTCATGTTCTTTATGATTTGCACGTCTTTCAGCCTCTTCTTCCAGTGTACATTGATACTCCTTGTTTTTGTTTGCTGGTTGTCGTTGTTGACCACTACACCTTACACCGGCCACAATCCATGCTGGGGCTGGAATTGGTGCTGGTGCCGGAACCGGCTTGGGAGCTGGATCTGGGGCTGGAGCCATCAGAATGGGATCCAGATCCCTTGGAACAGGAGCTGGAATTACTGGGACTGCTGGAGCTGCTGGAATGTCTGGTGGAACATCTAGGCAAAGCTGTGCAAGACAGTCAGCAAGCTCTTGAATAACAGGGCTCACTGGTCGTTCTAGGACATTTGCCTCAGCCATATTTTGAGCTCCCACTGACCTAGGATCAGGTGGATGTTGGCCATCATCATCATCATCATCATGATTGTGTTCTGGTTGATGGAGGTGCTCTGGAAGCAAACCCTCCCACTGTCCCTTAATAGTGGGGCCCTTCCATGGGGCTGATTCCACTTCCAGGATGGTTCCAGTCTCATCAAAAGTGACATGTCGGCTGGAGATAATGGTTCAACGCTCTATATCCAGGAGCTTGTAGGCTTGTTGTCCATATGTGTATCCAATCATGATGCACTTTTTTCCATGTGGTCAGAATTTTCCTCCACGTTGTTCCTTTGGTGTATAGGCATACGCTGGGCATCCAAAGGGTTGGAAGAGAGTACTTGGTATGGGATCTTTCCGTCAATTTCAGAGGCTGGACTTTGTGCAGTAACATAGGCAGCCGTGGCCATTGCATCAGCCCAGAAGGATTTGGGAAGTTTGGACTCCTCAAGCATTGTGTTTGCAAGAGTGGATAATGTTTGGTTCATTCTTTCTGCCAATCCATTTTGCTCTGGCGTATATGGGGCAGATGTTTCATGAAGCATCCCATCAGTTTTGAGTTGGTCCTGAAATGCCTTGTTGACATATTTGGTTCCTCCATCGCTGTGAATCCATTTGACATAGGATTCAGAATGGTCCTCCCGGCCTACTTCTGACCAGAACATGGTTTGGACGTCCTTTTTCCATTGGTTGTATATCTGTAGTGCTTCATTTTTGTGCTTCATGAAGTAGACCTAAGGGAAACAAGTGAAGTCGTCCATGATGACAATCCAGAATCTATAGCCTTCTTGGGATCTTGGAGTTACAGGACCTCCAACATCTGTGTGAACCATTTTAAGTGGGCGAGCGGTGTGAGGTTGTTCCTGGGATTCAAAAGGTAGTTTCCTCATCTTTCCAAGAACACATGCTTCACAAAATGTGGGTGTGCCAACAAGTGTATCTATCCCTTGGAGTTGCCCAGATTTCACCATGTGTTGAATGTGGTTTGTGGAGATGTGGCCCATGCATCTATGTAATAGGTTGATGTCCACAGTGGCTAATGCGGCTTCCTTTTGGTTTTGTGGGGTAACTCTTGCATGATACAGTCCATTCTTGTGAGTAGCAACAAGTATGGTATTCCAGTCCTTCCAAACATAGCATATGTTGGAACCTGCCAGAAAGGTAGTAGAGAGACCAGCAGAGGCCAGCCGGTTTACCGAGATGAGAGAAATTCAGAACTCAGAAATTAGAAGGACATTCGAAAGGACTATTTCATAAGTGGTTCCAGAGGCTTTGGAGATAAGTGGTACTGTGCCAATTCCTATGGCCATGGTAGTGGAGTTGTCTCCAAGAGTTACTGGACGAGAAGGTTGTAATGGTCGGTATGTTCAGAACCAGGAATGATGGGGGATGATATGTGATGATGCTCCAGAGTCAATTATTAGGGTGTTGCTCCCACTGTCCTCAGATTGGGACGACAAGTAAGCAAGAATCTGTTGCATTGCTGACTCGGAATGGGATACACGTTCATTAGCTAAGTTTGCGCTTTCTGGTGGATCCGGTATGCCCTCAACCACATTCACCTTATCCTTTCCTTTCTCTGTCTTTCTGAATCCACCCTTCCATAGTTCTGACACCCACTTCTTGTAAGTGTTACAATCAGTGGTGTTGTGGGTTGAAGAGAGGTGGTGTTCACACCAAGTGTTGGTGTTTGAGGGGCACATTGACGGTTTGAAGCTTCTGGCCCGGGAGGCTTTCATGGCTGACTCGGAATGCCCAGAAGGGTAGAGTCAGGAGTCTTTGGAAGTGATCCGGGTCTCAATAGAGTTGAACGTGAGTTTGCTCTCTTCCACCGTGTTGACAACAGAGGATTTGAACATTTCCCATTCTGGAGTATTTGGAAGGGAATTGAGAAGGATGAAGGAGAGGACTTTGTCGTCCACAGAGTATTTCATTCCAGCAAGGCAAGACTCAATGGTACAAATCGTGGAGATGGGTTCAGAGACGGCAGAGGTCCCATCCCATGTGCTGCTGAAGAGTTGTTGGAAAAGGTAGAAGGTGGAGGAGATGTTGGGGGTTTCATGAAGTTTGATGAGGACATTAAAGAGTGCCTTGGAACTGGTCTCCTTATGCATTTTCATGAGGAGGGCATCTGAGATGCACAGCTGGATGATGCCGTGAGCCTTCTTGTCACATTCCTGCCATGCTCGAACGTCGGAAGTGGTAATGAGGGTTGACACCACAGGGGTTACGTCAGTCCCTGAGACTACACCAAAAACTTTTTCTGCTCGGAGTTTTGCTGAGATCCGAACCTTCCAGATTTCGTAATTGTTTGGTCCAGTGAGGATTTCTTCTGCACAAGGTATGTCTGAGGGTGACATGGTGCAGATGGAGAGTGTGGGTTCCAGGTGGGCTGGAAGTGAGTTCTGAGAAGAACTGGTATACACTGAGGGATGTGCGAGATAGGATTGAGTCGTCACTAAGTGTTACCGTTAGCTTGCGCCAACGGGGCTCATAACCTGACAGAATCTAACAGAGAGGCAGAAATGCCCAATGCTATACTGTAGTACATTAGCTAGGTATAAAATTAAGTAGAAAGAAAACTCACCTCAGCCGCTGCCTAAGACAGGCGGAGACAACTGAGGTGTGTGTAACTATAGTAGAGATATATATACTATGGGTGAAGGTATACTTGCATTATGTGATGTGTAATATTGTAACGATGAACCTGAATAAAGCTTGCCAAGCATAGAATAGAATAAGCAAAGAGAGTCAAAAGATTAAGCAAAACATGCCATGATGGTTCCGGTGGTTATGGTGGTTCCGAGTCCAGAACAGTGCAGGAAAATTCCAGGACCAGTTCCAGAATGGTACTGGTGCTTCCAAGGTCGGAACGGTTCTGGCCAGGACCAAACTTATGGTTGAATACTGTCATCCTCTCTGCTAATACTGTCTGCCTCCACTTGAAGAAATCTGGTATAAAGGCTGTGGTTAAGTCCAAACACCCCCTCCTCTCTGCTAGGCATCGTACAGCTCGCTTGGACTTTGCTTATGCCCACAAGGATTGGACTGTAGAGGACTGGAAGAAGGTGATATGGTCTGATGAGACTAAAATCAATCGCCTAGGGTCAGATGGGC
>JBBPKY010000844.1:0-13051 GCA_038089495.1 Xerocomellus dryophilus
CGTCGCGACATCCTTCGACTTTGGGTAGTCGTTCTTGTAGCGGTTGTACTGTAGACTCGGCGAATCGATTTGTCAGGTATTTGTAGTAGTCTTGAGCTGTCGCGAGGTGAAGCATGGATCCGAAAATCAAATCAGGGATTCCTATAGTCAAAATGAGTTTTGCTGTAGCTTCGAGTTGCGGGTTAGGCTCCGAGACTGTGCCGTCGAGATAGGATAATAAACCAGCTTCATTGATGACCGTTTCGACTTTCTCGCGCCATGTGGACCAGTTTCGACCGTCCGTTGCGAGCTGCGGTACATCTTCGTCGAACTCCATCGGGTAAGACTTTCTCGGGGTTTAGCTGGTGAGTGAGCTACTCTGCGCTATGCAGGGCTCATAACCTGTAGAAAACTATAGTGTAGTCACTAAAGAAAAACTACAGTACTCGACGACTGAATAAGGTCGTGCTTATGTAAGCTACTACTGTTCGAACCCATATGAAATGGATTTACAACAACACACAACACTTATCAAGAAAGGCGCCAAAGAGCGATAATCAAACATTTGGTTTTCCCCCACCATAATGTCCATGTAGTGTTGCCGCAGTTTGCAGTTCTAACCGGTTATAGCTGGAACCACATTGCTGACTAACTGTAACCAAACTTAGTCATATTATACATAAACAGTGGCTCGACTACGTGCAACTAAGTCACTGCAAACCGACTCGAGCAGGTTAACAGCAT
This sequence comes from Xerocomellus dryophilus, assembly GCA_038089495.1. Classification (NCBI taxonomy): domain Eukaryota; kingdom Fungi; phylum Basidiomycota; class Agaricomycetes; order Boletales; family Boletaceae; genus Xerocomellus; species Xerocomellus dryophilus. The sequence goes on from JBBPKY010000844.1 coordinate 724, forward strand.
GGTAGCAGTCAGAATTTCAGGCAGGGAACAACAAGGGTAAATGGGGCACCAATTTGTTGCAAACATAAGGGGTACATTCAAGTGTAGCTAGTAGCTACTTGTATTTACAGTAATGAACAATATAATTTAACAAAACAATGTCAGAGGAGAAGCCCAGCCAACTTAAGGATCTTGCCCTTGGGTATATCAACCAAAGCATGCGCACCCCACCTGCGCTGCTTCATATCAAAGATTTCAATGGCAACTTCACGGGGACATTGGGCAAGATCCTTCGCACACCTCTTGGCCAACTTCTCCTCATACGCCTGTTGATGATGTTTGGTAACACACTTGTGTATAGCATCATCTGGCCATGACACTTTCACGTCAAGAGAGAAGTCTGCGAGGGTCATTTGTGTGCGTTTTTGGACTTGCTTCCACCAGGTAATGACATTGGTCCTGTCATAAGTCCTCAGCTTCCCAGGTTGTGTTAGAGCTGTTGGTGTGGTGCCAGTGCCCCACATCTGTAAAACAACCCCCTTTGTACAGATCTGTACAGCTCTGTACAATGCTGTACAGTTCACAGAGCTACAGCCAGGTTACTATCTGTACAGGTCTGTACAGATTTGTACATCATAAAATTCTGTAGGTCTGTACACACCTATAAAACTGTACAGAGCTGTACAGAGCTATATAGAGCTGCACAGAATTAGTACATGTAGAAAACTATAGTGTAGTCACTAAAGAAAAAACTATAGTACTCGACGACCAAATAAGGTCATGCTTATGTAAGCTACTACTGTTCAAACCCATATGAAATGGATTTACAACACTCCCCCTCAAGGAGTATGGGGAGATCAAAGGAAATGTAGGTAAAATCAAAAGAATGTGTACCTTTGCAATATTCCAATGAATGAATAAATAAATAAATAATGTCCAGTGTTGGTGTCCATGTGTGTGGTGCATCAAGCAGTTACCATATATGGTATGTCACAGCTCAGGTACAATGCTGTGCTGTCCGTGGTGCACACAATCTCAATTCCTCAACCTCTGCAGTGTCGTGCTGCTCTGGTATTGTGCTGGGATGCTCCCCCAGCATCTGGACTTTGTATGCAACATATCTGATGCGCTTGGTGTGCCTGCTTTGGCCTCAGTGTGGCTGTACAGCTTGGTAAGTCGACCTTCTCATGTCAGCACTGCTGACTCTTCTAGGCCTTGTTTTGATTTGTTCTTGTTGGTGCGGCAGGTTCGGAACTTGATGGGATGTATGGGGTGCTTGTTGGGTGCCATGGATGGCCTAGGTATGTCCTTGACGCCTCATCCATACCGCTTTTGCTGAAGTGCTTCCTCTGTAGCTAGCGGCCTCCTCTCAACTTGTTTCGAGTTGCAGTGTGCACCACTCATTGCGCCATCCTTCTGGCATCGTCTTCCATCCCTCTCATTGCTGTTTCTATTGCTCTGGCAGTCCCAATCGTCCTTGACGCTTCTCAACCTCTCCAGCTTGCCCATATGGCCTCTGGGGCCTCTACCTTGACACGGCGTGTTCATTTCGATGATGCGCTCATTCCGAGTCCTGCCAGTTCTATGGTGTATTGGGATGCTGTGTGGGTCACCTGGTACAGCCACTTCGCAGTCTGGTTCATCTGGCCCATGTCGAGTCTTCCCAAGTGAGTATGCTTGACTTCTTTGTTCTGAGCGTTTGCACTTATGTTCTGACACGATATGCAGCTTCTTCGGCATGTTTCTTTTGAGAATATGAGAAGTATTCCCTAGAGGCTAACGCGAGGAAGCTTGAGAGGAAGTAAGTGAGAAAGACTCACTCGGAGAATATCTTGCAGAGGTGAGAGAACTGAGTGAGTAGTGGGAGGGAAGAACTCGTTATGTTTCCAGGCTGTAAGGCTGGTCTTTTATAGAGTAGCTGTGTGTGCACAGATCATGTTCTACATATGGTAATCTACCATAAAAGGATATCCTTATCAGAAAGATAAGAGATAAGTAAATGCTATCTTGATAACAAGAATAGTCCATATCTATGATGTCATAGATAGGAGATAAGGAATCTAGAACATAATGTCGTCATATTATATAAGTCATCTAGACCCAGCTGTAATAGAAGTAAAATGGATTAGATATGTGACAAGCATAATTCTCAACACTCCTCCTCGAGATTATGTGGGGAAAGAAATCATACAAAGACCTTGTCATATACCCTTGAATTTGACCGGTGATAAATTCTTGGTAAAAATATCAGCGATCTGTTCTCCAGTAGGAATGTAGAAGAGAGATATTTTATCTCCTTCTTCCACACATTCTCTGATGTAGTGGTATTGTATTCCTATGTGTTTAGAACACTGTTCTTGAGCAGGATTCGTAGCCAGAAAGATTGCTCCCTGGTTATCACAGTAAAGTGGTACTTTCGGAATTTGGAATCCTATTTCACCTAATAGATATTTGATCCAAGAAATTTGTCGTGCTGTATCTGACATAGCCATATATTCGGCTTCTGTGGAGGATAATGCTATAGTTTTCTGTCGTCTGGTCAACCATGAGACAGGTGTATTTGCAAGGAATAGGACATATCCAGTGATGGATTTCCGATCATCTGGATTAGCAGCCCAATCACTATCTGTGTATCCAAGAAAACCATCATGATTGGCACCATCAAATTTTAATGATAGATTCCTGGTAGTACCAAGGTATCTAATAATGTATAGCACTCTATTCAAGTATTCTTCAGATGGATTAGCACAGAATTGTGACATGCATTGTAAAGATGCTAGGACGGCTGGAAGGACTAGGAGTAGGGAACCTCACTAGCCCTAGGCCGTCGAAGTGAGAAAAGGGGGAGGCGAGATACTTTGCCTCTAAAGGAACTCGAGGTAAGGGTGAAGAAGTGGGGAAGTCTGAGACCAATTCCGCCGAGGAAGATGATAGTCTGGAGGTAGTCTGGAGCGCGAGACCAGTAGTCCGAGGTGAGAACGGAAGAAGAAAAGACATGAGGGACGTAGATGGTGACAGTGAATGGTACAGTGGATCGGTAGATGATATGGAGGACGAGTGGTTCGAGCAGTTCGAGAATCCAACCAAAAGTGACATTCTATCTACAAGGTACAAAGCTTTATAGTTCAGGTATACCCGAGACTTGTCAAACGTCCAAGGGAATGTCATGAGACTAAATGGAGATAAAGAGAAATATACTGGACCGGTCTAGAAGCCCTAGGGGCAACTGACCCTAAAAAGACGGGTGTCAGACCCAAAGTTTTGGAACCGGCACTCAGTGATTCTAAAAACAGAAGGTAGCAATGATCGATGAAAAACAATGAAAGGATAAGATGTAAATAAAGGGAATCTAGTCCAATAAATGAAAGGTAATTGAAACCGATGTGCCAATAGGTAGATCTTGACCGGGCTAACGCTGACTAGTCCAATATCAGTCTAGTACTGGTCTAGCGGCGGCCTAAGTAACAAAACGCTCAAGAATGATAAACACGAGAATAAGTAGCATCCAGAAATATGAAAAAGAGGTGGATATAACTGTAGAGACGCACCGCGCTCTACATCCGCAGGGGACTTAGCTGCTGACTGTCCCCAGTCAGATGTACAATCGCACCAGCCCGAGAACAATGTGGAGTTCGAAAACATGGGACCGCCTATATAGTCCGATGCACGTGAACAACATGGCTCACCCTTTCCAACTTCATCCCACCATGTTCCAATTCCAATCTCGTCTTGACAAATACCATTTGATGACCGACACCAGTACCGCCCATCGACACGCCATATGCTGCCAATACCGAGAGTTCTGTGTCTGGCTCAAAGGGGTAGCAAGCTCGGTGCTGGATGATAAGGAAGAGTTGTGGGAGGAGCAAGACATGTGGGTGGAGCAATTCACGATGGCATTTGTGAGTTTATTCCATCTGCTACCTGGCTCGCTGGCAACATTCCTTGACAGGATCTGTGGGAGAAGGCCCAAAACGAGGCCAATGGTCTTGGTGTTGACACAGACCTCGACGACGACATGGCTGCCCACGTTGTGGAGGCCGAGCGCCAGCAAGCGGAGTGGAGACAGAGGAAAATGATGGAGCTGATGCAAGACGAACCCCCACCGGTGACTCAAGAGTCAGCGATGGATATCGAGGAGGTGGAGCGGGCGGTGGTGCCGGTTGCCGAAAGGCGGGCGGCATCGTCTGATGCGCCGTCGGTCACATCGTCCATGCGCAAGGTGAGTGGCAATTCATAGGGGGTGGCTTACCGGACTAATGGCAGACTAGCAGGGACGGGCAGAGGATGATGAAGATGACGGGGCCATGTCTGCAGTGAGCAAGAGGAAGGTCCTCGCGACAGAGGCAGCACCCCAGTACATCGGGGTGCCAAATGTGTGCGATGTCTGCTGGAGAGCTGGGCTCGCATTGGTCTGTGCCTACAGGACTGGCTTGGCGTGCACCCGGTGCCAGAAATCCAAGACCAAGTGCAGCTTTGCACAAGGTCGCCATGGCCCAAGGAAGATGTCGGAGTTGGCAGGAGGTACCGGGGCAACCATCGTTGTCGAGACGACACGGAGTAAGTTAGTGGTTCAGCCTCCATTTTCTTAACTAACCGATTGGACAGGTGGTAGACCGGTACGGGCTACAGCCAAGGCCAGCCCCAGCAACAGGACAGAGTCGCCCATCGAGCTCGACGAGGACAGCGAGGGAGAGCAGGAAGAGACCCCGGCAAAGATGAAGGGGAAGGGGCGCACGGTGCCGAAGAAGATCGGTGCCAAGACAGAGGCCCAGAAGACCCAGGATGCATTAGCCTGGCGCCTCAATCACCTCCACTCCCGGCTCTTCCAGATCCGAGCCAAGGTCAAGGCGCTGGAAACAGAGCACGCGGTGGTGATGTTGGAGGTCAGTGAGATAGTAGAGGGCCTCGAGGAGTTGGACCTGTAGGGTAGTTTGGTAGTCCGCCACATCTCCGTCTCGCCGTCCTGTCATCTAATATTTTTACTGCACACAATGCAAGTTGTGGTCCAGTCTTTCGGTGTGAACGAAGGGAAAAGAAAGGGAAGGAAAAATAGGTAAGGGATGTGTCAAATAGAAGAGAGAATGGGTAAGAATAAATGAAATTGATGTCCGGTGTGTGGGGTACCACCTGGCTTGTCCACATCGGTCTTCTGTCCACATCTATGCCTACCGGTCATCTGCGGTCTAAGTTCCAGTCTTTGGTGTGACGGTCTAAAGTGTCAATGGGCGCGGTGTCTCTTCACGCATTCGAAATGAAAGTAATTCTAGTAGGGTATCGGAGGAGACACTGAGAGAAGGGGAAAGAGGAAACAATGATGGACTGTTATTTTTTTTTTTGAGAATTGGTCTAGGAAATAGCAGACTGTCTGTGTTCATATATTCAGTAGTGGAGAGAGCGAGAGTCACCGGTCTAAGCCCGGGGTAAGACGGAGAGTATAGTAGAGGGGAAAGGGGTCTCGGTATTCGGTAGCAGCGCTAGTCTGGATCATAGGAGTCCGGTTCTTCCTCGTTGGGCTCTTCGATGTCTTCTCCTGCCAGCTTGTCCAGTTGTTCAGATGACAGAGGAGAAATGAGGATAGTAAGGAATAAGATGAAATGCGGCATAGCGCAATTTGGAGACCACTCCGTCCAACTCGGCCAGCAGGTAAGATCCTCTGGTAGTCCAGCGAAGGACCACCATCGGTCCGAGGTACCACGGCTTCGTCTTCCGGTTGAGTTCCTTTTTGATCCGAGTGTTTCGGACTAAGACCAGACTTCTGGGCCGGAAGTTGAAGTCCTTAATCCGATTCTTAAAAGTGGCCTCGAAGTGTTTGACGGACTCAAATCGAGCCTTGAGGACACACTCGTGGATTGACTCCAAGTCCTCCTGACGCTTTTGGAGTTGGCGGGCTCTCCAAGCGATCAGTCTGGATGGAGAGAGGGGTTCGGTATCTGGGGGTGGGACGAGGAATGTAGCCTCAGTGAGGTCAAAGGGGAAGAGCGGTTCAACACCATGAACCATGAAATATGGAGACAAACCAGTAGACTGGAGCACGGTAATGCGCTCGGCCCAGAAAATGGAGTGAGCAGCAGTATGCCAGCGAGACTCCCCCCCAGGGTTACTTTTGATGATGGCCTCCCAGACATCAAAATGACGCCATTCAACCACACTGTTCACCTGGGAATTATAGGGGGAGATGCGGATATGCTGGATCTGATACCGGTCTGCGAGGACATCCAAAGCCTGCACAAATGCGGGGCCATTGTCAGTCACGATCTCAGCCAGGGGACCCCAGCGGCAGAGGATATCTTCGAAAATAAAAGAGGCGAGGGCAGTAGCATTTTCGGAACGCAACATCTGCCACTCGGGGTAAGCGCTCAAGGCACAGCAAGCTTGGACAATATACCGGTATCTGGCAGACCGAGGCATGACCATCGTGTCTAGGTGGACCTTGTGGAACAAGCCACCCAATGACCGGTACCATTGGGGGAATATGGAACCGACGAGTCTGGCGGATTTGGCACTCGTGGCAGGTCTGGATGAACCATTTAACATCGTCGATTAGCATCAGCCACCAGAAGCGGAGGAGTAACCGAGTCTGGACTGTGAAGACACCCTTGTGCCTGAGGTCATCGTGGGCCTCCTTAATCAGTCCATACCGTCAGTGCTCTGGTACCACCAGCTGATGCCGACTGTGTGGTTCCCAGTGCCATAGGGAGCCATGGAGGAGGAAGAATTTGGTCACCGAATTGACGAACGACTGGAATTCTGCATCAGAGAGGTCAGCAGGATGAGTGCGGGTATCAAGGAAGCCGTGGATCAAGTGAATCTGGGCTTCCCTGGCAAGGGCCTTTGCAGACCGGGGAATAGAAGGAGATTCCAGGTCAGTGACCAGCTCTGTAGCAGGCGAAGTAAAAACGGAAACAAACAAAAGGGAAGACTGCAAAACTGGAAAGGGTAAAAGGAGGGCAAATTCTAGAGTGGACAGAAACAAGGACGGAGCATAAGGGAGGTGTGGACAGACATGTGCGGGCACTGGTGTAGCGGAGAAAGGTAAAGTCCGATCGTTCAGTAAGGTAACAGAAAATGAATACAAATCATCCAACCAGTCCTCAAAATCATCCTCCTTGGGAGGATCGTCATCGGAGGGAGGACAGCGCAATAGTCTGTCAGGACCGGTATGTCGGTCTGCAGAAATATGGTGAATTTCGAAATGGAATAAAAGAATACCAGTGATCCACCGGTTGATGGTCACATTCGGCTGTAAATCCGGGTTATTGACCATACCCTTCATGTACTTTGCATCCATTTCTACGACAAGGTTAGTGACTCCGAAGATGAAAACACGGACTGCCCGGAGAGACCAGAACAGTCTGAACAGCTCGAGCTTCACCTGGGGATACCGGCTTTCGATGCTTGTGAGGCTGATGGAGCCGAAACGGTTCGGATAGCATTTGCCATCCTCACCTTCTTGCGATAGAATATAGCCGACCGCAATGACCGAGGTGTCTATGGCGAGGACAACCTCTCAGCCGGACTTGTAGTCCAGGTGGCAGAGCATAGGGGACTTAATGATTTCGTCCTTCAGACGATTTATTGCGTTGCGTTGGGCGTCTCCCCATTTGAAGGGGGCACCTTTGTGGGTTAGTCCGACGAGGGGTCTAGCGATCATGGCAAAGTTTCGGATAAAAATACGAACCACTCTGCAGGTCCCAAGGAACCCACGGACTTGCGTCAAGTTCTCGCACTCCGGCCAATCCCTGATCTTCTGGATTTTAGCCTTGTGCAGAACACGTCCTTCGGAGGTACACTTGTGCCCGACGATGGTAGCGTCCGGGGTGGCAAGTATGAATTTCTTACCAGAGACTGTGGCATTCATGTTCTGCAGGCATTGTAGGATCCTATGGATAATGGTTAGATGATTCCACATGAATTTCCAGATACCCGGGTTCTCCGGGATGGTCTCATAGGAGCCGTCCAGTCTCTGATACCGAGTCATCTCGGTCTTGACCGAAAGGTCATTGACGAACGGCATTGTGTGGTGGGGGATCTCGTCCTGTAAAATAAATGCCATATCGGCTTGGTAGATCTGAACGGCATTAGTATGTCCCATTGGAAGAGTAGTGAGACGGTGAGGTCTGAGCAGACTATTGAAGGTGGTCATATCCCAGGAGTCCATGTGCAGCGGGTGCTGGTCATAGCCTGCGAACAGGTTCATCATACCGTAGACCGCGTACCCGCCGAACGACTCAGCTAGGTGCTCCATGAACGGAGGAACTGAGGAGTCCCGGATAGTGACGGCATTGAGAGGTTGGAGGTCATGGACAAGCCAGAGCGTCTTGCTGTCCTGCTTGAGCATGCAGAACCAGCGAGACTGGTATGCCACAGCAGACGGTTTGTACACACCGGAAGCAATGCGGTCCTTGATGATTTGAATCGCCTGATCCCAGGATGACGGGGGAATAGGGATGTTTTGGAGTATCCACGGAGTATGTGGAACGGTCGGTATCTTCACCGGCGGAAAGTACTGCTCGTCTAGACGACCCCGCTCGGTTGGAATCCAAGTGAAGGCCGTTTCATGGTTGTGGACTATCCACCAGACTAACTTGACTTCCTCGGGCCACAGCCATTTGGCCGGGTTGAGGTCAAGCACTTCGGCACGTTCCTGTGTGAATCTTGTTCCTGGCACGAAGACTGGGGGGTGAGTGGGTAACGGTATGAGTCCGGCAAGGGGATTGTCAGGTAGCCGGCGGAGTACCCAGTACTCCTCCTCGAGAGGAGCCAGGACTGACCAGACCTTTTTGGCTACAGGCTTGTAAGCAAGGGAATGGAAGATGGAATTGAAAGAGAAGGTATCATTGAGGGCAGAAATATGTGCCGGAGATAGGACCGACTGAGTAGAGGAAAGGAAGCTATAGGTAGGAGACGGAGATGACAGGGATGAGTTCAGAATACACGAAGTGGCAAGGCATATGGCGGGAGAAGAAGATAAATGCAAATGGAGCTCTCCCCAACCTCTCAGTGGATCATCTATGTCTAAAACCCCATCTCAATGACGGACTGATGACTAGAACAAAATAGACCGTGCCAGCAACGCGGGCAACCTTCAGTCCATGCTTGGGTCAGTAGTTTATATGCCTTTCCTGAGTTTGGATCCCAAAGAGTGATGGTCTGAGAGCCATCTGGGAAGTCCTCAGTAGAAGCGCTGAGGAGGCAATGAAACGGACGGCCGAGTAGCAAATCAAAATTGGTGTGGGGCACTACCTGCACCTGGAGACAAACCTCGCCCACTCCGAAATCAAGGTGGAGATTCTCAACGACTCCGAGGGTAGACTCAGTACTAGTGTTAGTGTTTGACATCATCATGACGTGGTCTGACTGGACTGGTAGACCGAGGTCTTCCCATACCCGTTTAGGCATAGCGACGATCTCAGAGCCCGAGTCAAGGACTCCGAGAATAGACTGGCTGGTACCAATTATCTTGGCCTCTAGGGACTGGAGCGGTACGGAATGGTGGGCAACAATAAGACCATTGTCACTCCGGTGCATGCGGTCACCAAAGGTGCGATCTACCACACTGGGGTCATGTCCCGTGAGTTCATTGACCTGTACAGTATTAGAAGTGACGGGGATACGCTTAGCCATGGTTATGTCCTTGAATTGCTTGTGAACGTCGGGAGCTATGGCAATAAGCTCCCGGATGGGTACTGGTACCGTGGTCGCGAGGACCCGGTCTAAAAGACGCTTAGGGGCAGTCTTGTCTTCAAGGGGGAAAGAATATCTAAATTGTCCTTGTGGGTTGAATGATGACGAAGTGTTAGCCAGGTCAGCACGAAATGGAGTATTGTGTGATGAAGATGATGATGGAGCAGTTGGTCTTGACATGGCCAGAACGGAGGTCTTTGGAGGTCCTGCCAACTTAGACTGCATGGCCTCGATCGCCGGCGAGACGACCTCCTCATCGACAGAGGCAGCGCGAGGACCAGGACGACCGGTCTTTCGAGCCAGCATCTCAACACCATTGAATTGGACTCACTTGCCCTTGTCCTTTTTGTCGGCTTGGAAAGCGGCCCAAGCGTTGGCTAGGTATGCCTGGAACTCAGGATCAGCAAAAGCAGGATCAGACTTGTCATCCAAATCCGGATTGACCGGGGTCATGAAGACTGACAGTTTGATGTCTAGTATAGCGTCAGTGGATGAGTCTGTTACGGAGAATAGACCGGCGGTGACAACTGAAGCAGAGACTGCTGCCAGCACAGGCAGTCAGTCTAGGCACTCTCGGAGACATCAGGTCCCCTGGATGCGCGGGATGCGCCTGCCATCCAGTAGGTACAAGTGACCATTGGATCCTCAGCTGGCTTTACCAGCCTGGATATAACCTTCTACATGGGAGCAATTACCCATGAAATGCGACGGGTCCGTGCAGAAGGCGCAGTCCTGGTAGGCGGTACATTGGACGTTGACCTGCTCCTGCTTGACAACCGGAGCAGCAGTTGGTGTGACGGTCTGTGGAACTACAGGTGCCGGTATGGGTGCCGCCCAAGCCAGATAGTAGGGCTGCGTGGTGGCTGCCGAAGCAGCTGCGAGAGGGCAGAGGGCGGAACCAGTGAGAAGAAACTGGGTAGCGTCGACGATGTCATTGATAGGGTACGGATTGGAGGGGTGATGAGTGGATTTGGTGATGAGTAGCCGCTGACGGACTTGGGTTTCGAGATCGGCCAGTAGACCGGACATGAACAGGGCATCTCGGTCTAGCTCCGAGAGCTTGCAGCCATTGATGAGGATCCAGGCGATCTTCAAAAACTTGCGCTGGTATTCCCCGAGATCCTCTAGGGTGCGCATCGGCTTTGCATGGAATCCCTGTACTAAATATTGAATGTCAGCGCGACAGTACTGGTTAGCTCCTTCGCAACCGGGGTACAGTTTCTTGACTGCTTGGACAAAGTTGCCCCAGTCTGGTGAGTTAGCAGTGGCTTTGTCCAGAAGCTCCCAGCCCTCTGCCTTCTCAAGGTCAGCATACCTCATGGCAGCACAGATTTTCTCCAGAGGGGAGATACCGGCTGCCATGCCAAGGATGTTGACGTTCTCGAGGAAGCACAGCAACAAGGCTGGGGTCTTCCCGTCAAACTTTGGGGCATTCTGGGTACTGCGGAGTGGCATCTGGGGAGCTTGGTTAGCCATAGGATGGTTTAGAGCAGGAGGTTTTAGTGGGTTAGTAGCATTCAGAGTATGAGAAAGGATAGATTTGGATGTTGTGGACGATAGCCCGGGACGGTAAGCAGCGGGTTGAGCTTGAGTGGAAGGGCTGTTTTGCAAGACTGGTGTAGTCTGGAGCGATAGTCCGGAGTGGTCAAGAAGATAGGAGAGTGATGGAGGGATTGAGTCAGAAGATGTAGATGATGATGAGGATGAAGACAATGACGAGGGGGGACTTGGAGTGAGAGGCGAAAGCGGTGAAGAAATTTGGGAGGTGAGATGTGACTCCCCCGACCGTTGTCGCAGGGTTGAATGGATATACGCTCTGGGTATGAAGTCACTTAGGTTCGCTTCGTCGGCTAAATTTTCCTGATTGGGGCTGTCACTGAGAGGCTGGGTCTCTGACATGTGTACAGATGCCAGCGACTGTGTGTCACCTGTGTCACCTAAATTGGGAAGGAGGGGACGGAATGGCAGAGTGCTCAGCCAATCAGATTGACTGGTGGCTAATGGGTCAAGATCGCTGTCCATCGACAGGCTAAACTCTGATTCTGATATCTCAGGGAGATCAAATTGATTGTGTTGAGCTTCACTAGAAGTGACTGGCTGAAACAGAAGCAAGTCGTCGGGGCTGATCTGTAAAGTTCAGAACTGTTGAAGAAGATTTTCAAGTTCTTGGCGTTGGGCGGTCGGTCATAGACTTCTCCTGGAACCCTTGGGTGAGTCCCTCGCAGTGGGCTCCAGTTGTAAAGATGCTAGGATGGCTGGAAGGACTAGGAGTAGGGAACCTCACTAGCCCTAGGCCATCGAAGTGAGAAAAGGGGGAGGCGAGATACTTCGCCCCTAAAGGGACTCAAGGTAAGGGTGAAGAAGTGGGGAAGTCCGAGACTGATTCCGCTGAGGAAGACGATAGTCTGGAGGTAGTCCGGAGCATGAGACCGGTAGTCCGGAGCGCGAGACCGGTAGTCCGAGGTGAGAACAGAAGAAGAAAAGATGTGAGGGACGTAGACGGTGACAGTGAATGGTACGGTGGATCGGTAAACAGTGCGGAGGACGAGTGGTTCGAGCAGTTCGAGAATCCAACCAAAAGTGACATTCTATCTACAAGGTACAAAGCTTTATAGTCCGGGTATACCCGAGACTTGTCAAACGTCCAAGGGAATGTCATGAG
>JBBPKY010000845.1:0-13026 GCA_038089495.1 Xerocomellus dryophilus
GTCTTCTTACCTACGGAGTATCGTGTCCCGGAACGCGACTCGTCCATCGTGGTCATGAAACCTATGCATAATACATATATGCGTCGTGTTCGGATCTGAACCGTGTGCGCACGTATTTCGAACGAAGGGAGATCGTGGGCACCGTCACAAGTATCGTCCTTTCGCGGGTACGTTTGATCTCATCCTTTGATCCGATAAATTTTACACAAACTACATGGAGTTAAGCAACGATCTTGGGCGCGCATCGATGGCAGGTGTCCATATCTCGGAAGCATCCAAATATCCCAATTCACCGCTTCAACAGGCGTTTCGCCTGTCCTTTGGAGCGCAGTGATCATCATTTGGGCTGATTTCCGACGGTATTCGGCTTGTTTTCCACGGAAGACCTGTTGGTGATTCCATGTTCCGTCTCGTTGGCCGCTCACGCGAATACGTTCTCCCTTTTCTCTTCTAGTACATCATTCCCATCCTCCCCGGGTGGACTCTTCACCGTCCATCTCGATGCGTTCGAATTCAGACCTGATCATTCGATAGGACGTGTCTTCCTTTGATTGTTTGTATCCCATTGACTGAGTTGCGCTAGACCAATTTTACGGTCTCTTTGATACACTTCGTTATGGCTGCTTTGAAGAGTTCGTACAGGGCGAACGACGTTGCGACATGATACTAGTTCTTCCATGGAATCCCTACATTCAACCTAAATGACACCCCGACTGCTCAACCCCCCGCGTGGTTCGTCTGTATCGCTGCACCCACGACATGCCAACCCCGCGGACAGCGGTGCCGGCATCGCGATGGAGGACGGGAACGCCTGGGGAGTTTCTGCGTCCCCCAGCATTCGTTTGAACGTAGTCACCATACCTCGTTACACCCACCATTCTCGCACAGAAAGATTCTACCTTCCCCCCCCTCCTCCCTTTCCCTTCAGCGGGAAAGGAATGACCCCGATACCATGTCCTCGCGGACATTTCCCCTTCCATCTCGCAGAACCCCATTCCTCTGCCAACTTTATACGACTTGGCAGATAGTTGACCGATATCCAAGAACATCCGCGCACGAAACCGATAGACTTCTTTGCAGGGTCTTCGATCAACTGTCTTGGGACTCCGGGACTCCAATTGGTATCCCCAATCGGTATTGTTAACCCATTTATATTCGAGTGAGCACAAGTTAAATTTACTGCTTACGCGACCTGTGCAAGCGGGGGGAATCAGGGTCTCCCTCTCAGAAGTATCCTCTTCGACAGACAACCCTTCCAGTCAAGCGCAGGATTTGGCGCTTAGGTTACTCGGCCGTTCTTCGTCTCTCCGCTTGGGTTCCCTCACAGACACAGCTTTTGAGTTCGGTCTGTATGCTGGCGAATTCACCGCCGTACTTCGGATGGGATTAGGGTCTAAGTCGTTCGTCCCCTAGTAGTCCGAGTTGCCGACATCGACAGTTGGGTAGAGGGGGGTAGGGAGGGGTTGGATTGAGGCAGATGCGTGAGTGGGCTCCATTAGCCTCTCCTTGTTCTCGTGCAAGCGTACGTTATTTTTCAGCGTCGTCGCAACTTTGCTCGTCCCATCATGACATGCGACCCAAATAGATCCCCTTCTTCAATGTATAATCTATACATTGCATCGCATTGATACCTGAGCCCCCTCGAACTACGATCAGCTTATGGTGTTTCGGAACGCGACTGAGATGTCCATTATAAAATCTATGCATAATATACATCGCGTTCGGATCTGAACGATGCACAAATCCTCCACAGACCCACGTCGGATTCCTAAATTCGGTAAGTGTGCTCCATGGATCTGGTTCCAAGCCTTGGAACGGGGTGGCCCCATCCAGAAAACCAACAGATAGACCTAGCGAGGTCCGAATGAGGCGGCTGAGCGAAATAGCGCGAGGAGCCCCGCAAACGAGTCCTTCAGTCGACCTGCAAAGGGGCCTCCCAACATGGCATCCGGCGCCAATGGTACCGGGCTCATTTCGGGTGGATAAGACGGTCGGAGATAAGGTATCATTTGGTTCTGAACAAAGATCCGCTTCCCCTTGCTTCTCTAACGCCTGGACCTCTGTCAAGCAGTGCCAAGGATGCAGTGAATGTGACGCGTTCCCGCCCGACGTTCCTGCTTCACTCACATCGCCCCAAGGGACCCGCTTGATAGTATATTTGTCACTTTCTCAGCCTGCCTTATCGGTGTGAGAACGGTGGAGCTGAAATGTAATAGAAGGTAGATGGCACTACCGAGTCACCCTAATCCGGCTGAGGAGGCACAAGTTGTTCAGAATGACGCTCCGCGTCTCCGATCGTGTGTTTGATGGCGGCAGGCTGGTGAGACTTTTGCGGTAGTAAAGGGGAGATAACCAAACCTGTCCCATTTGCCTAGGGTAAGGTTGCGCCGCAATCCTTGACGCTTGGATGGGCGTTTGATATGAAAAGTGCCCGTTTCGAGGTTGGCTTCCATTACACTTGGCAACGCCGCCTTGCACACACGAAGACGAGGATTAAAGCGCCATACAAGACATGAGTGAAAAGTTCTTGCACTCAACTTCCATCCTGTAAGGATGTTCGGGTTAAGATGCTTAGGCTCTTCTTCGGTATCTCGATCATACCACCTCCCGGGCGACGTACTAAAGAGGGAAGCTGCATCACAGGGCACTGACGGTGTTCAGCGATGTTAACACCCCAAGAATCAAGACTGGCAAAAATGTGCATCCGCCCGATGATGATCACCCGTAGAGCGGGTCGTTGACGGGGAAGAGTAGTTCAAACTCCGATTGGCTAGTGCTCATTTCCGTCCGTCCTTCTTTTGAGCGGATGTCTACTCGAACCCCATCCCTCAAAGTTTTTGAAATTTACTCGCCCACCGTCCACTCCCCGTTCCCCAACAGCCCGCGTGGGCAAGTTTGTCCGCGGCGTCTCTACGATCTACATCACAGGCGAATCAGCGACACGAGGTAAGGTCGACCGATATCCAAGAACAACAAGTCTCCGCTCGCAGAACCGACGCGTTGTTTTGCTGGGCTTTTAGTGACGGAGCTCCTCCCCTCACAATCGCTTCCAGCTCCAGGACCATGATGCTTGGATCATGTGCGAATTGGGGCCGATCCACCGTCGCATTTCGTATTCAAAAGGACGGGGCTAGCGTTGAGATCGTTCGTTCCCCAGTAGTCTGCGTGGAGACCGGAATCTGGAGAGGGGAGTCGGGTTGGATCGAGTAGGCCCCGTCCACCCCTGCCCACTCCCTCGTTCTCGCGTACGTTGGTTTTGAGCGTCGTTCAGGCTGACACACACTGATCCCATCATGACATGCAACTCGGACAGACTTCCTTTTTGGCATTAGGTGCAATCTATACATTGCATCGCATCGGTTGCCCGTCTATCGTCATTCCCTGTGGGGTCTGGTGTATCAGAACGCGAATCTACATCTTGTCAGTTTCCGATGCTTCGACTGGCTTTACCGATCTGTGGTACATGGCTCTTGTTCCAAGTTGTTCGCGAACCTACCGGTGATTCCGTATTCCATTGCGCCCATCGCTCATACGAATACGTTCTCCCTTCCCTCTCCTTTTAGTTCATCATTCTTACCCTCCTCCGGTGGACTCGTCAAAACGCGGAAACTGTGATTGCGAAGGCCTTGGAAGTCGGTCAGCGGCGTCATCAATGATCTTGGTGGCGGTCGCCTTGGATAAAAGGACGCATTGTGATGTTTGGAACTGATCATTTATTCGCTGAAGACGCCGCCCCAGTCCCAACCCCGTTCGGGGGTGGAGAGCGCACCGAAGCACGGCCGACGTCAATGGGGGCGGGAGTTCGCTCGCTCGCTCAGATGTGATAAGTACGTTCATTCCTCGGTGCCAGAATAAAGGAAGGCACTGACGCGGAGGGCGAGGGTGATCCCCCTCAAGACTACAACGGCGCCCGATGAGGCAGAAGTCCAGCGGACGAACACGCGAAAGGTTGTGGGAAGGGCAGAGATCAGGCAGCATGTTTCGAATTGCAAGTCGGCAGGGCGGACACTACTGTGGGCGGGTAGTCATTGTCTCCATAGTCTCTCATCCTGACTTGGGCTTTTTTTGGATCGCCGTCGGAAAGGACCTTGCCAGTGCAGCAATCGCATCAGACACCACGGTTCTGACACAGCATACTTCCGCAGTGCCCCCACTAACATCACGCCGCCGCAATATGACCAAATGCTCTCGCATCGCCTCTTGCCACATTGTGCTCCATCTGTACACGTGTCGAATCTTGGTCTTAGGTCATATAAGCCTGTTGACGTATCAGACGGGATATATAGTATGCACCTGCCGCGAGGACTCTCAAGGCCGGGCCACTCGCAACCTTCTCGATTCTCGATTCTTGTTTGCTTTTAAATAGTCAAATATTGCTGCTTATTCCTGTCCCTATCATGTCATCTGAATCACAGCCTACTTTGGAGACTCTCCGAATGAATGACTATATAGCTGGTTGTTGGAATTCTGGTATTTCTTATTCAGAATTATTATTCCTGATACCAGATTCTAGAACGGTCTATGACCTTATCTTTACGCTATCCATATTACTCACCCTTATCTTTAGTCATAGTGTTGACGTCAGTCCTTATCTCTTATCATGACGTCATTATCACGCCATATGGTGTCATTCTTACACCATGGCTTATCAGCCAATCATGGCTTACCTTCTTATCTCCTTATCATACGATAATAAGGTTTATGTCAATAGGTACAAACATACCTAGACAGTATATAAGATGGGCCTTACTGCCTATCTCAATAACGACTAAACGACTTCAGTTGTTCTTCCTTCCCACTTCAGTCCACTCAGAAGACCGAGTGTTCCACTAGCTCTTCTCATACAAACTTCACCTTGCTCTCCAACCAAGAACCATTGTCCTACGTGAGTGTCTCCACGAGGACTATCATATCCCTTCGTGTTCCTGCGCTATCGGGATTGTATTCCCGATACTGGTGTGGTCATTTACACTTTTGATCATTGATTAATCTTACAGACCAACACAGTTATGCTTATCACGGGTGTTGTATATGATTTTGGTGAGCCATGCTTCGTGTACACTATCATCCTCAAAATGAAATAACCACTGCAATCCTATCACTGCAGTCCTCACCTTTTCAAGAGAGGTATGTTATGTCACTCTTCATGTGTTTATTTGTTGACTGACAATATTTAAAGGTGCATTATGTTTGGGTAAGGAAGAGATAGCTATCATGCAAGTACTAGATACCTGACAATACCACAGTTCAGGCCCTGGACTTGGGTCTCTACAATATTTGTTCTTGTGTGTATAAAGGCCCAGGGAATGATTTATTGCATCTGTTCTGATATGGTCATTCTGTAGGTCCGTTATGTTGGTCTTTCTGGGGTCATGTAGGTTTATTCTTGCCATTTTGCATATCAAATTCCATAGCTAATAATGAATGGGTGCTCTAGTCTTATTGGCATTTGTGTGTTCAGAGTTAGGGTTGGAGATTAATAGAGCTGATCAAATATGTTCACAGATGGAACTACCTTTGTACCTGGCCCTGTGATAGTAAGCTTTTTTTTGTTACTTGTTGTTTGTCATTAATAATGGCCCTTGGACAGATGTATGTATCTGAATTGTCATTGAAGGCTTGATTGATAATGGTTCCATAGATGTAAGCACCTTTATTTATTTCCTCCACAATATCAACATAAAGCATGAATATTTCAAAGGTACTGTGATTGCCCTATTAATTGCTTGGGAGTTTCCAATATTTCTTGCTGCTGCTGATTGTAAGTTACTATATCCCCCAATTAATTTCCCCTAACAGTGCATTCAAAATACAGTGGTGATGATCTTGCGGGTGTATGCAATGTGGAATCGATCCAAATGGATCCTTTATCCCCTGCTGTTCATTTATGTGCTACAAGCCATTGTTTTCTTCATTTTTACAGGTATTTATGACAATCCAAATACATACCTATCAGGTATGTCTCAAGGTAAACTGTGAGCTAAATTGGAATCTCATACCATCCTTTCCTCCAGTTTCAGTTGTCCAGGTTGATGATTTCTCCATTTGCCACAGTGTAGCTGAGGATCCAGAAGCACAAGTATGGCACTTCTATGCTTCGATCCCACGATTTGTTCTAGTGGTTATACTTTGCATGCTTGCTGTCACCCCAGCCTTGAAGAAGTCAGTCGAGATGTACAAAGCAACCAAGAAGTGGCACTCCAACCGGTACCTGAAACAACTCATGAGAGACGGATTTTTTTATTTCCTCATGTATGTCAGCCATTCCCCTCTCTTTCATATCTATTTACTGCCATTGCATGCTCCCGTTCATCTTACTCTCGAATATCCACACGGAAACCAACCGATCGCATGCTTTTCTCCAGGAATGTGTTTTTGACTATCTATAGGATAGTGCAAAGCCAACTTGCCGAGAACAATGTTTCGCTGCACTTCCTAACCTCGATTTCTTACATGATCCTATTCTCCATCATGCCTCGATTCATCATCAACATTCGAGAGCTGCGTGACCGCGACCTGCATGGCCGCTGGCAAGGAATTGACACCGGATTCGGTGTGTTGCTGCAGCGCGTTGCGGATGAAAACGCGGCCGTGTCTGCGACTGCATTCGCGGATGTCACCCGTGGGCAGGGGCGGGGTCGGGTGGTAGTGGATGGCGCAGAAGATCCGAAGGCAATTCGACTCGAAGTGTTGGGAGATGGTACGCATCGGGTTTGAGCGGGAGGCTTTGGGTAGAACCTAGGAAGGATGGTGATACTTTGAACCGTAATTCGGATATTTATTTTACCTATGCATATACCTCGTCTTCTGGTTTTCGGGGGCGACGCGTAGTTATTGTTGAAACCGGCGCATCGCTCACATCCTCGAGGGCTGATACATCGTAGGTGATGAGACTACCATCCCAGGAGAATGAGCGAGTGTCACGCCCGCACGTCGTGGGAGTAGGGGCCCGGGCATTCGAAAGTTACCCCGTTTCTATTACGCGCGGCACCGACCCATGGGTCCATGCACTCAAATCACGTCCGGTTCATCCGTCGTACTATGGGGGAGGTTGGCTTTCGACGCGGAGGCACTATAACGCCGTTTTCGACTGAGTGTCAGAGTCCGAGTCAGCATGGCATTGATATAAGGGAAATATGGGCACGACACACCACGGAGGAACGTCCAGGGAGGGTCTTTCGGAGACCGGTGGTGGAAGTTGATGAGGACATGAGAAAAGAGTATTTGTCGGCTGTTGACTCGTCCATGGCGCAACCGTTACCTGAACGTATTAGTAGACCTGGCCAAAGCGAATGTAAACACGAACGAGAGTGGTGAGGATGGCGGCAGGTGTAACAGGACGACGTTAGGCGCTGTTATTCAAGTTAGTCGTCGTCGATCCGATGTCTACCTCGATCGACTGCCCGAGAAAAGATTGGGTGTTGACGCGCCAAGTTGACGGAGATGCCAGTGGTGGTCGTATGCATGGCATCGTCCCTGTTGGTGCTATCAATGATTTCGCATCTCCGGGTTAAGCCGAGTACCATAGATACCGAAACTAAGAGGACATGGTGGAGTAGTCAGAACCAGGGATCTGAGGTGAGCGCTTCAGGGTCTGTCCCAGCATCGGTCTGAGAAGGTTCAAGTTAAGATGATACAGTATCTAGAGAATGGCCTTACGCAAATACTTACAACTGCTCTCCCGGCTCGCAATGCCCTCAAAACGTCCCTTCCACGCACGTCCCGCATGGGCGGGAATAAGGCGCTTTGCTGAATTCAGTCAAGCAGGATAGGAATGATATACTCGACGTACAGTCAAGCACGTAAACGAAGTCACCGCTGGATTCTCGAACGACATGGAATAGAAGCCATGTACCAGTCTACCCAATTGCCGGGGTCTGACAGTATGAAATAAATACGACGTGAATTTGCTAGCATACACGCTGACCTTGGAGCCAATGCCTGCGCTTGACTAGCATCGAAGGCCCTGCAAATAGATATACCCGACGGTTTGCACACGAGGACTTCTTGGTCTTGGATATTGTTCGGCTGTGCCGTTGAGTCGCCGATTCGCCTGAGGTGCTGCAGCGAGAGATGCCCGAGAACAAAATCCGCAGGAGAGGGTTATGTGGCAACCGGACAATTAAATATGCCTGCGGGCATTATGGAGAGGGCTTTTGGGAGGGAATCCTAATGGAAGCGTCGGCGAGGACACGGTGTTGGGGACGACCTCTTCCCGCTCAAAAGCCGGAGTGTAACGAGGCACGGTAGAGTCTCGAGTAGTCTGTATGTCGTCCGAGGCACCAGCCATAGAAAGGCTAACGTGGCCCGGGAATAGATCAGACTCCCACGACACCAACCACCAGCATCTCGTGTACAGTCGACCGAGTTAGCCATCGAGCACCGGCGACAATCATGAGCGCCCACGGGACTCGACGAACATCTTGCTCGGCGTGATGGGTAAACATTCCTAATTGGTATAGGGACCGCGTCGGGAGCAACCACGAACGCCCGAATAACCTTCCAAGTTCCGAGCAACAAACCAACACAAACACACGCGACGAGTACTAGTACGTTGGGAGCGCCAGACCTGATTTCGTTTGTTCCCTCGATGTTTACATTCAGTCCAGAACGCAGGACACACGGACTATGTAAACAAACCTTGGAGTGCTATTCTCTATCTTACAGTCGCCGACATCCTAGCAGTCCTCTATCAAACCTGATGCACGCGGTCCCCAACCGCTTCAAGCCGAATCGCCCTCGGGTCGTCCGCGCTATCATCTACCTCTCCCTGCCCTGGGTTGAAATCTACAAAATTAATTCCAGACACGGCCGTGCTTTCGCTTGCAACCAGTGAGAATACCCCGAACCCGGTATCGATGCCCTGCCATCGGTCCCGCATGTCACGGTGATACAATTCCCGTATGCTAATGATAAACCGAGCCATGATTGCGCACGAAAGTGCATAACTGATGGTGTCCAGGACCAACATCAGATTGATGTCGGGGAGTTGGATTATATTAACGATGTTGAAAAGTAGATTCCTAGTTGAGGGGAGAGCGTCCGCGCGGTTAGTCTTTCGTGAGACAGAGACGGGAGACAGAATGGGCGAACGATGGGCATATAGAAACGACAAAACGAGACGCACACGACGAAATAAACAGCTCCCTCCCTCACGAGGAGCTTCATGGACTGGTTGGTCTTCCAGCGCTTCGTAAATTTGTACGTCTCGATTGCCTGTTTGAAAGTTGGAATGACAGCAAGAGTCAATAGTGCAACCCCGAGAAGAAATCGGGGTATCGCTCTGTAAATCGCTGGGGGTGCTGAGGTAAACGAGTAGCTGCAATAACTGGCACGGAGAACTTGGGTGACCGTCACTGAACAAAGCGCCAAAAGGTAAGGGCATGGCTCAAAATTTCACTGGGACTACCAGTTGAACCCGAAACATACCTGAGACGGTCTTCCCAGGGTTGCTGTAAAGACCTTCCCAAACAATAGAGACGATGATTTCCGGCACATAAATGAACAAGAGGATACCAAGGATTGTCCTGGATCGACCCCACATCGCGTAGACACGCAAAATCATCACTACTGTGATACGAGTCAACAGGGAGAAGCCATGCATGCTACGGAGTGTGGCAACTCACGATCAGCAGCAGCAAGGAACAATACGTATCCCCAATCACCTACCACAAACAACACAGTACCTTCGAGGCGATCTTATCTTTGCGCCGAGTGCTATCAAAGCGTGGACTTACAGCTATTTGGCTGTTAGCGTTACAACCCTTGTCGAGATGAGGTACGCACGTCTATCAGAGTTTGATCATTAGTGATGGATTATATGCAGAGTAGGAAACCTGACTTCGATAGGCCCGGTTATTAATGCACTACCAACTGTGAATATGTTACTTGGTCAGTCCAATCAACCTTGACACGCAGTCAGTAACGTTGAACGTACTGAGTGCAAGTATGCTTGAACATGGATTCAGAGTTACCTATGATATATGCGCACAACAGGCATAGACCTACATAGTCCAACAAAGGCCGACGTAACGAACCTATCGGAACGATCAATTTGGAACGCGTGCAACAGAGTGTCCCATGGGACCCTGTACATACGATGACGAAGAGTGTAGAGACCCAAGTCCAGGGTCTATTCTGTGGCACTGTCAGGGACGCGGAACTTGCTTAGTATCCATCTCTTTCTTACCCAAACATAGTTTACCTTTGTGATCATTAGCCATCGGACCGCCAGGGAGCGAGATAAAATACCTCTCTCGAAAATGTGAGGACTGGAGCGGTGACAGAATTGAAATGGTCACTCCAAACCAAGATTGATTGATGCTCACGATAATCATATCCGACAGCGGTGATTATTATGGCTGTGTTGTTCTATAAGATTCATCTTTGACCGCAGTGGTGAGCAGCGCATACCAGGTCCATAGCCATACAGCTGGATACGTTCCAAAGTAGATATTAAGGAGGAAGACATGGCACGTAAAGGAGAAACACCAGTAGCAACGACCGGTTGATGGGAAACCAAAAAAAGTCAAAGTCCAGCGGAGGGGAACAAGGGCAAGTCGAGGGTTTTGGCGGTTACTTATATCTACTGCCCAGTGGTCAGCTGATTCAACGTTCAAAGCAAAACGATCCAGAATGGTGGTGGGGTGACGCCGTTACGTGTGCATCACAGGATTCCCGGGGCATATTACTTGCCGTGCGAAGGAGCGTTGAAAGTTGCCAATCAGAAAAGTATCTCCACCTTCGGTTGATTTGCGCCCTAACCCACCTCGGCCCTCCGAGGTACCCGCCAGTGGCAATGTCCGGTGAAACGAGCTATATTAATTGTACCTGATATCCTCTTCCCAACGTGCATCCAAGCCGGAGGTCGTGTTCGCGCTATCCTTGCCATCTAGATAATGGATAAGCGCTAAGCTGGGAAAGTTACGGCATGAATGGAGGTCCGTCTTCGTGCGGGCGGGCTTCGGATTCTCCGCAGGAGGTTGGTCTCGAGCCGATACGGATGTTATTAGACGCACGTCCAGTGGTGTTCATCGAGGAAGGCTGAGATAAGGATCCATGTGACGTCTCCGACGCGTCGCTCGGTTTGGTTGTTGTGGCTGGATGGTGACCTTTAGTGAACTTTGTGTCGATGCGAAGGTCACGGTTGCTTGACCCTCGAAGCCGTTGCTTTACAGACGCGTCAGCATCAGTGGATACTGCGGGTGGTAGTCCGTCGTTGGGATCGTGGGCTACGTCAGATGACATAGTAGCGTGACGAAAGAAAAGACGAGAAAAAAGTCACCGAATGTTGTCCCGCGACGCCACTGATCTGTCAGGCGAGGATTCGTGTCCGGGACATAAGGCAACCTGTGCTGTAAGAAACTTTATAGGACCGCTTGGCGGCCTCTCCCACCAATGGGAGGGCCAGCTTGGCGGCAAAACAATTGTTGGACTGCCGTTCATTTCAGCTGCTCGACAAATCTAGATGGGCCAGCGCACAATGCAACAATCCCGGGTTCGCCATAATCGGAAAGGGAAAACATGAGCAAATACTGACATAAATCGGCCAAATGAAGAGCGCAGCCTCAACGGACGTGCGATTGGTCCGATAGTGAAAGGTCTTGCACCCTGGTGAAGCGGCGATCTGGAAGCGTTAGAGGTCCTGAACAGCCCACGATGTCGGCGAATGAAATTTGATTTGAAAACTTGTCGAACAGCATCGCTACTACAAAAACCATACCTCCTGGATGCACTTTGGTTCCGACCAAAGGATCAATCAAGTCGACCTCGGTGACGGACAGGGTGGACCGGTCGTTGCGCCGACTCAAAGTGGCTCAAATACGTGAGTCTTAACCATCTCTGCCGTCAGAGTTTTTAAAATGTCCTTGTTAGTGCACTCTGAGACGTTGTGCGTGGAGCAAGCGGCGTCCATACCAATATCCGCAGCTTTCATTTCATTTTGATCATATCAACGCTGCGGGCTCCTGTGTGATATAATATAGCCAAGAGGAGCTAAGCGGCACTAAAGCAGATAGTCCAGGGCCGGGATCATTGCTTACTTAAAAATGCCAGGGCGTCTCGGGTTCTTACGAAAAACCAATGGACGCAGACCAAAGTACTCACCTCAATGAGAATATCCTTCCAACGCGAATCCAAGCCAGGGTGACGTTCCAGTTGCCTATTGCTTAGCCAATGAATAACTGGATGGCGGTGCGGATGGAGGGGCACTCCGCGTGCACGCAAGGTAGCATTATCATCTCCTACGAAGTCGGCCTCGAGGTACCCGATGATCGATATCGCTATTGGCGTTCATCTAAAGCTTAAACCACAATACCCCCACAAATTTCGTTTCTTTCGTCCCTTCTATGACCTGCTCGCAGCAACGCCTGCTTTTTGAACGCGCTCACCTCGGGTCTTGGCTAACGCCTCGAAACGCTACGCCCATCTCTACTTTCCCATGCCTTTCTCGTCCATTTCCACCACACTGCCGCATCCATTTGGCAGAGACCGACTGTTTCGTGTCTCTCTTGTGAGTGCCTATTTCATTTTTTCCCGCACCGAGGACCAGTGATCAATGATGCGCCTCACAGGGATGGTGATGGCCACACCAAATCCTTCCCCCTCTCTCTGACTCTATCTACATCACCGTCGACCTCTTCTACCGCGGACACGAGATCATCTATCCCACCCCCGTTCTCATCAACGAAGACTCTTAGAAAGAACGGAATAAGCTTACCCCATACGCACACACCCTCCAAGTCGAAGCCTTTGAGCGTCTCTCGACCGCGCTCAGCTGTACCGTCGGTTCGTCGGTTAGACTGGAATGTAGAGACTAAAAACGCCGGAGGAGGCCGCCCATGACAATTGAGGTGTCGAATGAGTTTCCCGCGCGGGCAATTATTGTCTGCCCCAACTCACACTGTTGATCGACATCATGGGGCGGTGCAACAAGGCACGCGAGGTCTGCCGACGACACGGAATGAGAGCAAACGGAGTACGCTGGGTGGCACCATTGTAAAGGGAATAGCGGTCGATGAGGATAGG
>JBBPKY010000846.1:0-12975 GCA_038089495.1 Xerocomellus dryophilus
GGTAAACAACGTGAAACCAATACCGAGGTAGATGAAAGCATGAAGGCAGCAGCAGCCGCACTGTTAGAGTTGAATATGGTTCGTTCTTTTTGATACTGTACTACTGTCAAGCCCCGAGTTGGAGACTAATTCCCATAGCCCTCTCATTCTCGACCAAAGCCAGTAACCGCCGCTGAAGTGGTCGCCAGTGACCTGTTCCCAAAACTCAAGGCCAGCACCAGCCACAGTGTTCCAATGACCTCACAGAGCAGGCCAGAAGGCAATCGAGTAGTATTTTGAGTGTCTTGTTACCATATCTTGCTAACATGTGTATTGGCCTCAGAATGCAACTTCAGCAGAGATGACAACTGGAAATGAAAGCATACCCACCAACGGAAACCACAAACACAGGCAGAAGAAAACCAAGCAAGCCACAAAAGCAAACGTAGTGATAACTCATTGCCTGCTATCATTAGACGCACAGGTACTGATCACTACTGACATTATGCACAGGTTGAAACCAAACAACATTGCACTCGGGCCCGCACCAAAGCTCAGCCTAACAAATGAGTCGAATGCGTTACACACGGACACGTTACGCATGGACATGGTTCCCGTTCTCTTCACTCACCGTTACCGCAACAAGTGTAATTCTCGATCTCCAACTCTCATTGTGCTGCTCGCAACCTGCTGTATCCATTATGCTGTCTTTGTGCTAATACACAGATGTATTTGACTACCTGTTTAAAATATATCGAGCCTGAGCTAAACTAGCCTGAGTAGATCATTGAGGATTCAATGTGAGCACGATAACATTGTCATATCAGCATTGGAAATCCACTACATACCACTCAATTTTCGACCACAAACCACTCAATTTTCGACCACAAACCACTTGATTATCGTCTACAAACTACTTGATTATTGTCTCCAAACTACTTGATTATTGACCGCAAAACACCTGATTATCGATTGCAAAACACTTGATTATCATTGTGAGCATCACTGATTTCCAGTAGGGAAAAGTAGCAATCAGTGATAAGGGCATTCACTGATCTTCAGTTCGTGTCAGTGATTTCCAAGAGCAGCGACAACTGATTGCCAGCGATTCAGCCATATATTATCGTTGTAATTACTTCCCTCGGTGACGTATAATATGATGGCGTTATCGCCGCGGGAGCGGAGCAACGTTATCAACAACGGTATCGACGACATCCTATAGGTGGACATGTGGCGAATCATTGGGGTTCATCAAGTCACGTTGGGGTAACATAGCGTCCATTCTCGAGCACGTTCCCTTGATTACTACAGTACAACCCAGAGCATGTCTCTCCCGCTACCCACATCCCAGAAATATGCATATAGAGATAAAGTAGATGACTGGTTGGCCATAACTGCGGGGAGGGTAAGGAATTAGGGTATATACGTCAGAACTCTCGTGATCGTGACAAGGAAGGCTTGTTGGAAAACTGTATAGATCGTCAACGAAGGCGGTCGTGAACGAGAAACGACAGTCGTGAGAGAAAGGGTCATGACACAGGAGACAATGATGCGTCCTCTCCGACGCACTCCAGACCTTGCTCTGAGGGTGGCGGTGACTCGCTATACCGCCTCTCCAACCCGACGTATTGGTAGACGAGCTCCCTACCTGGAAGGGCTTCCCGAACCCGACGCTGCATCTCACTCAGCCGACCACTGGCTTTCCAGAGCTTGAGTTGGTCCCACCGTGCTCTCACCGCCATACGAAGGGCGGTACGACGCCGTGCCAGGGATGCACGAGAGGCGTACAATGAGACGGGTCCGGATGCACCCCGCGCGATCAGACGTTCTACGAGCAAGACGATCACAACACTATCGGAGGACGGATGTGAAAACGATGTACCTGACGATACGATGGTATTGATGGGGAGCTTCGTAACGGGAACGGATTTCTCCACGGTCTTTGCTCGCTTGAGGAAGCCCTTGAGACATCCTATGAACCAAAATGCGTGGAGGGGAAATATGGCGGCCATGATGATTGCTGGAACGAACGACCCTCCAGTCGCATCGTGTCGCTGGATAGCGAGGGAGACGCCAAGAATGATGTGATAGACGATGCGCGTCGTAAAGAAGCAAAGAGCGAAGAAGACATCCGAACGAAGACGTGGCACGATGCTGCCTAACGCGAGGACGAACGTCGGGATCTGGGTGGCACAGCATCAGAGAATCGGCCTTAGAACGCCACGCACACGGGACTCACCTCCATGACAGCGCACAAACCAAAAATATGACTCGTATGTGTGTGTATAGCATATTCAACAACGAAAACATAGACCGAGTGATGTATCCAGCCAGTGAGGAGGTTGACCTTGCTACGATAGAACAGCATTCCCATTGTCAGGTCACTAGGGAAGGTTGGTCATACGGAAGTAAACGAAGCACTGATCGGACCAACGCGATGAGGTAGGCTTGGAAAAACCTGCCGACACTGTCGGTGACAGCAGGAGGAAGGTTCACATGCTTCAGTTGCCCTCTGGCAGATGCGTATTGCACCAGCAACGGGAGACTGAGGAGGGACATGACGGCGCTACTGAGAGTTGTGAGCACCCACGATCGCTGCTTGAGGGTCGTGCAGCGCGAAGCAAGGCGGGAGTAAGAGACGACCAAGAGGACGAACGAAACCCAGAAGGCCGTCGACGTCGCCAGCCGCGACATGTTGGAGAGGAGGGCGATCATCACGGGAGGAAGTGGCGGCGACGTGATAAGCTGTCAGGAAGATGTGCGCGTTTTAAGAGCACACAGGAAGCGAACCAACGACGGCTTGCCATATTGACGAAAAAGTAACTAGGCACGTTTCTGGGCCTGTGAAGTATTTTTCGGCTAGGCAGAGATAGCGATTGGCCGTCCCGACTCTACCTTTACAGCGACTTGGCAATTCGAACCGAATAGTGGTATCTAAATACCCCATCAGCGGCTCGTCCGAGAGCGATAAAAAACCGGACGAACGTGACAGGTGTCCAGTGGACACGTCCCCTCTGCCGGCCTCGGTTTCCTGGAATGGGGCGCTCGCGTGTTCAACGTTTAAAGCTCACGAACGTGCACCGGGCCGGGGCACACACCACCCTTCCCTCCAGAACCGCCTGTCAATGGAGGGGCGGGCGGGTACAGCAGCTGACCACTGGCATGTCACAGCGTGCCGAGACTGTGGTCCAGTAGCTCTCCGACTTTTCCACGGACGGGCGGGCTGTGGCTCATCGACAAGCATCCCCCTGCTGCGGCTCATCACAACACACATCCACAGTGTTCTACCTGAGCGCTGTGTACTAGTAGTGCTACAACTACTGCCAAGAATACCCTCGACTTGGCCGTCCCATGTCATTGAAAGGGAGCCAGCTTATTCAATGCTGGGCCCTGCCTGACCCTGCGCACGCAGTGCTGGTGTCGGGTTCCGGCTCAGCATGACCAGACAGCAATTCGCTGGCTTGTCAGAGGAACCCCTATTTGGAACATTGCACCCCATTTCCGCTATCGACGTCACGATGCACGGCCTTCCGAGAGCTCACAGCAATCAATCAGGTTCTAGTGGGTCGCTGTCTCGATTTTCTCGACGTGGGATTGTTGGCTAACGGTGCGCCCTCGCTCAACATACTGTCCAAGGAAATTGGTATACAGAGTCCGTTCATCTCAGCGTCAGTATCCCCTCCGTTCCGCGGAGACCCTGTATGCACGTTCGTCCATCTCAAAGCGGTCGAATTGACAGACGTGGCAAGTTGCTACACCTTCGCCTTCCTCGGACCGACTCTTATTGTTGCTTACGTTTTCTCAGACTTCATCTCGATGACCCATCTCCTCTTTCTATCTGGGTGAACGAGCATTACTCCAGTTTTAAATAGAGGATGTGGACCAGCCTTGAGACGAATTCGAGTTCCCCTGCATTTGACTACTCCAGATTCAGCGAATCTCCAGCTTCCAGGACAACGTTTCATGTACGTTACCCCAGTTTATGATGTCTTCTGTTCCGTGGCACCTTCGCCCAACCGGACCCCAAGGTCTCAGATACGTGTGACATGGTATTGAACATTCTCCTGATCATTCTTTGAGGCCGACAGTGTCCTTTTCCCTTTCATTTATCAGGTCAGAGCGCCGATCTACTCCACCGGCGCGGTCACTGAAGGAGGTGTTTGTCAGCGTATTCTGGCCGAATGCACGCAACTACAAGTGTGGATTGAGCTCGCTCATCTAGTAGGCTATAATGGGACGATGGACAGGGAACCGAAGGTCCGGCAGCCCACGCCCCGATCACAATGCGACAGAGCCATGAATCACCTTGTTCCCTTTGGGGGAAAAATGGGAAGGCGGGAGTCGCCCCGTATGTTGCCCGAATCGTTGCCTCAAGCTAGGCAACGGCGATCAAACGGTGATACCCGTCGCTGGTGAGCCAATCGGGTTAGGCTTCATCTGAGACATCCTTGGCCACACGAGCCGATCCGACCATTCTTTCGATATCTGCTGCATGAGGTACGTCGTAGGGATGCGAAAACGATGTCTTATGATGTGTCGCCAGGCACACGCAGACCCAAGATTACCCGAAGGTGCCGTAGCACTCGATCAAGCCTCGACACCAGTCGTCTTTCCTTGTTTGAGACTGGCCGGATTCCCCGTTGTGGACCGTGCAACCTACTCAGATTCGATACGATTAGCGGCAATGGAAGAAATGCACCTCGCACACCTTCACAGCGGCTCAGGCGATTCCTGGAATTTCCGCTTGGTTTGGGAGATCAAGTCGCCTGTTTATCCCTCGAGCGTCCCATCCCGGGACCACCAGGACTGACCAGCATCCTACCGAGGTGTGTGGCGCTTGAAGAAAATTACCACCGTGCCGGACTGCCGGCGCTTCTTCGATCGGCCTCCCAATATTTCACACTTCGGTTGCCCATTCATAAGTAGGGAGGGACGAGCTCTTCTTCCTCTCTCGTCTTTCTTCCCTCCCATTCCTATCGCTCTCAGTCTCGCGGCCTGCCCGTTCTAACCCCACTGGCAATCATCTGTGTGATCCCAGCGCGGAGTGACCCCTTTCGCGGCCCTTCCACCGACCTCCGTCTGATCCGCTCGCAGAATCTCTCGGCACAATCCGGATCACCTATTCGCTCCGAAGATAAGCTTTTCTGCTCTCTGACATCCTCCCGGATTCCTCCTCTCGGGGTTCACTTACCCCTGTCGTTCTATTACTCAGATCCAAGTGGCCATCAGCGTGTCCGATCCTCTCCGATTCTTCTCACTCGACAGATCCCCTGACCTCTCAAGTCAGGTATAATCATTCTCCCTCTCTTGACTCCACCTCTCGCTGGGCAACCGCCCTCGCGAAAGCGCGAGATTTTGGCTGGAGTCACGCTGATTTTATATCTTCATGAAAAGACTACACAAGAGATTTTTTCGACTTCGTAGCAATACGAAATGCACCAAACTTGAACATGTTTTGGAGTTGTCCAGACAATAAATTGTGGAAGAAACGAAGACGTGTGATGGTAAGTCTTGTACACCATGATGGTGTCCGAGTCCATTGCTTATGTGTTTGAATCCTGTTGTTTTCGTCTTCAGCAAAAATCGACTGGAAGTACCGGATGGTGACAGTTCGCGATTGCATTGTATTTATATGGCACTTGAATGAGATTCCCTTTACCCCACGTCCTCCCGTTCACTGATTCTCCATCTTCCCATCCAAACTCCCTCGCCCCCCCAACCGTTCCTCCACATGCCATATTTACGCGACCTACAATCCCCTCTCCATCTGGCCCTTAATACTACACAAGCAACATTCCGTGTGTGTTCAACTGCGAAGGTTATATACCTGAAGAGCCAGCCTCGAGGTCCCGCGCCCCCTAGTCAAAGTGGCCGCTCCCCGGATCATCGTTCACGTTCCAATTTGTGGCCTCGCGCTGGTATGTAAACATCCATCCAGAGGTATAATACATGCCATCAATATTTATAAATACGCTTGACGATGCAATCTGGTCGTTCTCCCGTCTAAAGGTGTCTAACTTGAGAGCTTTCATCTATCCCTTAGACATTCCCGTGGGCGAACGGCCAATCGTTATATCCGCGGGTTGTCAAGTCCCATAACAGGTAGTGCGTTGGCTAGTCCTTAGGCGTAAGGGGTAGATTCGTCTGGAGCCGCACCGGGAGATCGGGCTGGTAATCAAGTCCAAGTCGGCGGATGAGTGCAGAAGCACTCGAATGAAAGAGTTGGAGCCTTCATGTTTGATATACACGGCCTCCCGAACGAGATAAGCTCTCCCTTTTCCTGAGCGACTTGCAATTAAAACACGATATCATAAGAGCAAAGATGCACTCACTAGGAACGACGTCACGACGAGAGTCGAGATTCAAAGTACCGGAGCGCATATTCCAGAACCGTTCGAGTGAACTGAGCTAATAACGACGATGAGTCTCTGAACCATGCCTTCCAGAACCAGAAACACGACGTACTGGATCGCGACCCCGCGGTTTTTTCTAGCCACAATGTGCCAATACTGGACGGCATGACGTAGGCAAGTTAGCAAAACAGTTTTCGACGATGGCAACGGGTCCGCTTCCGATTCCACCCGCCCTCCGGGCACACCTGGATCCACATGCATTGATTGATCCTCGTTCTAACCTACCGGGTTTCGCGAAACGAAGAAACGGATAGGAAAAAAATTGCGTATAATGTACAAAGGGGTGGTGAGCCAACAGGGGCCCAGCTAGATCAGTCTCCGCGCGAACCGGCTCCTTTTTGGCGACAACATTGAAAGCGACACTGGATCACATGCGGGCCCAGGAAATCCATGTATCTTCAGATCCCTATGTCACTCCCCGAAAATCCCTTTCCACAAAACGTGCTTCATGTCGCATACCGGCGATGCCTTGCCCTCGAGGCTGAAGCGCTTAATCTTAAGGCTCCCCAACATTGTCCTCCTCCCATCGTCTGTGCTCGCCTCCTCGGCCACTTGTTATGTTTGGCACCCACCAGCAATGGCCAAGGACAGCTTGAACTTCAGCGGGAGATCACCTTGGCGACGGACGATGCAGCGCTCATGCAGGTAGTCGGAGTTTACCTGAGTCTCATCCGCGCGTGTAAGCCACAGCCTTTTCATCTTCTGTTTGGTCAGTCTATTTTACTTTCTGGCCTTTCGGCAGTCAAGCGCAGTAGCGGACCAACCCCAGCACCGTCCGAACGCCCGTCTCGCCCATCGTTCGAAGACGCTCGTGAATATGACATGGCCATAATGGAAGAGTGTCAATTCGATCATCGCTCCGCTTGGGCCGCCGTTCGTTCTCATGCAGTTTTAGTGATACTTTCAGCTGACATGTTGAATACGCAAAGAATCGTGATGACAATCGTTGCATGGTCACTGACTGGAAGGATTATAGACATGGTGGCTCTACAGTCGTCCATGCGGCACACATCATTCCCGAAGCAGCCAGTGAAAATATCAGGGCAGAGGGTAGACAGGGGTGTGGTGTGCAACGCCTTCCTTTCGTCGATTAACGATACGTTGCAGTTTTCCCAGGCAATGACAACTCTCTCGAGGTTCACCGACACAAACATCATCGAGGATTTGGCCGGCAACGGAATCCACCGTCTCGAGAACATCGTATCGATGAACCTCTACTGCCACCAACTTTTTAATGATCTCTACCTGTGGCTCAAGCCTGTGGGAGTACGTTTACCGTTCTCCATCCCTTCTTGTGTCCTGATATTGTTGAATAGGGTGTACCACACACATATGATGTGCGCGTAGCTAGGGAAGAACTGAAGCTGAATCAGAAAATTCCCGAACGTGTTACTTTCTCCACAGCAACTACACTCCCTCTTCCCCGTCACGAGTACTTGGCACTTCATGCCCTTTGTTGTGAGGTGGCATGGATGTCAGGGGTTGCAGAGTATCTCATGGACGATGAAAGGAGGATGAACGACACAAGAGTCCTGGCCAGCGATGGCTCGACTGCTGACCTCTTGGCGAGAGTGATGGCGTTTGTTGAAGTCCGCTGACTTGTGTCTATTTTCGTGCAACATGTACTGACAGTACCAGTGATGCAATTGATTTTTTGGGTTGTCAAGGAGGACCAGTAGAACTTGCCCAGACTTCAAACGTTCAGGAATCATTCATACGCGCACGGCACCAAATCCAAGACCTAAAAACCAGCAGTCACACCTCCCTCCGAATCCCGTTGCTCCCCAATCCCGAGCCATCGGTCCACATCAACCGCCAGGCATCTCGCCCTCCCTCACGATGCCCCTTTTCCGCCCAACAGCACCCACCCGATGATGTTCGGACATCGCCTCTGCGCGGACAATCTTGCTCCTCTATGTCGTCTCTTGGCGCACCCCCGCTCGCGCCGACACACACGAAATAAGATGCGGAGTCCTGCTGGCGTCCGTGGGCAGCAATGCGTGGGTGCGATCGAGACCGTGGCCGTGCTAGCAACCCTCCACTTGAAGATACATCGCATTGCTACGTGCGTCCTTGCACTCCAGGTGAAGGTACGTATCACTGACAACCTCAGGTGTTGTCCTATGGCGACGATGGGGCTGCGCGGACAACATTATCTGGCCATCGGATGCCTAGTGCTCAATTGATTAGCGTGATGTGGATATTGTGCGACAGTGTGCGTGTGTCTGTCGCTGTACTTTGCGTGACTCACTCAGTGGAACGTTTGATTGGACCCGAACTTGGAAGGGTGTGGCCTCCGCACTTGATTTCGCGCTTGCCTCGCCCTCGACGTTTCAGTGATGGGAATTGTCTCTTTCGTTTCCAATCTGTCACAGAAAGCCAAGCTTGGCTCAGGTGAGCTGCGGACGCACGACTTTAACGACAGTGTAACCCCACTGGCATCCGACTGGCATAATGCATCCCGTCGACATATATAACCTGCGCCTCGTAGAGCCACCAGTAGTTGTCCTCCCCTTGTACCGTTCGTGGTACAGTTCCGTCGCTGCGTGTCTTAGTGTTTCGCGCCGTCGGCCACGGCACGCTTCCAGACAGTGGACAATTCATAGCGGATGCTTCACTCATGAGCATGAAGCAAAGGCCGTGACGGTGTTCATTACCTACACGTGCACGATCATATGAGCATTAACGCGACTTGAGCTGAAATCTTTTCCGTCGAACTTCTCCCCCTATTCGCAACCCTACGCTCATGGAACTCACCGCCACCGCTTACGGTGGGTGAGATCGGGTGATTACATAACCAAGGAACATTTGAAGTGGTAGCGAAAACCTGCAGCTGAGATCGACCTTGTGGTCGCTGGCGAGTCAAAACACTTCAGCGCGCTTCTTTTCCTTTTCTGCAGAGCGTGGACCATTCCACGGTTCTGAGAATGGCCTTCCCGTCGGGCCCCGAAATGCATAAACAGCTTCCCGCCCCTCCTTCGACGCAATACCCGTTGGAGCGCACCGATAGCGACCCTTATGTCTCTCAAACGCATACACCAAGGACACCCAGCTCCACCAGCGTCGAGGTCCCCCTGCTCCCAGACGGGCAACCGAGAACTCCGCGATGTCACACCGTCAGCCCGAATTTCGTCTCCTCCCCGCTCAACCCCAACATACTCGCTCATTCGTCTGTCTTCCCCCCGCTGCCCCTTGGCTCTCGTCGCCAGTCGAGACAAAACATGATCTTCAACCGCATCGCTTCCGAGGAATCGCAAGCCCTCGCTTCCCACCGCACTTCCCTTACCTCGAATCGCGCGTCCATGATCCTATACCGCCTCGCTGGCGAGGACGGATTAGCCCCTCCAGGCCTGAACCGCCAATCTATCGTCTCCAACTCAGGAGACTCCGTATTCACCGTGTCCTATGACTCAAAATACCCTTCTGGTGCTCATACCCCGCACAGGCTCGTTCCTTACCCCTTTGACCCAAGTCTTCACATAAATACTCCAGAAGACGACGACGCCTTGCATGATCCATCTGATAACACCCCACTGGAAACGTCATCTGGAATCGCGATCCGGGGGTTTGTAAACGTCGGTGTATTGGTCCTCGTCATCGTGTCCTTGTTGTGCCTCTTTATATTGTATCCTGTATGGCACTATTCCCAGGGATGACAGCACAGCCCGCGACACCGAATGTAGACTGGACGTGGTAGACCTTTCGGGGTGTACGTGCATTGTTCCCTCTCTCCTTCCGAGTCGCACTGACTCTTTTTTCCGGAGTAGCACCCCCACTCTATCCCGCATTGCTCCATCCGTATATTGAACCAAGCTTGTAACCATGTCCACAACCATCAACCACAACCTCACCCTTGGCCATAGAGGCCCCATCATCGCATTCATACTGACCACATTCCTTTCATCGCACTCTCCGCGACAATGGCAACCCTATCCACTACTTCAGGTGTTAGCAACATAATCTTTGTCCCGACCTTCTGACGGTGTGGATCATCCGTTGACATAGTGCATACCATGTGTCTTGTGTTAGTGTTCTCCTCGTTGTCTGTTGTTCAACTCGCTTGTGTTTTGGTTTTTCCATTTATTTCCCTCCGGACCTGGACATTATATCTTTATACTGGTTTCTTTCAGTATGTAATTTACCCGCGGACAGTAGAGTACCACCTGTCGGCTGATTCGGAGTAAAGTGCCTTTGTACATATCGGCCGACTTGCTTCACACGCCATCGTCAGCCAGTTTCTCCGGGATGGTCCATTTTGTCCACCGACCAATGTATCCACGGCGAAAGTAACGCTGTACCTCATGGTCCCCACACGCCTACTCTTCCATTTCTTTCCAACCGAGCGTTTACCTCTACATCTCCTAATACCACCCGCCCCCAACTCCTTTTACATCTTCTGACTCATGGACTACCTCCAGTCCCTCGCGGCTCGCCTGTCCAAGGTCGTCGCCGTTCGCAAAAAGTGTCCGCTCGCTGAGATCCGTGCATCAGATTCAAGACAAGGTTTAGGCTCAAGTTCAAATTCGGAGCGCCATGTGTTGGCCCTCGGAACTTCTACCTCCAAGACCAGTCACGGGCACAATGAAGTGGTAACCACACGCCGATGTTTCAGATATTGCCCGGTTCGTTGTTCATGGCTCGGAATCCAAAGTCGGTTCCCCGCTGATTGAGTTCTTTTTTCCTTTTTCTCTCTCATGCAGCGCAATCGGGAAAAGCGCCCGGTGACAGCTGGTGGCAGACGGTTTTCGAGCAAGAATGCGGTGCAGATCATGAACAGACTCGACAGGCTCGTCCAACTACACGTTGCAAACCTTGGAGGACGGGCGTTTGTGACTAGCCCGACAGCCATGCAAGTACTTCGCTTCGTGACGCTCATCGATGCGACAGGCCGGGAACACCCGATACTAGTGCAATGCTGTGCTTCGTTCGAGGTGAGTCATGCGGCCTGGGTGCGCGCGCGCAAAGGTGTTTGCTTACGACCTCGGTCCCCGCAGCAACTCCAGGCGATGCTGAAGGTGGCGTTGGGGTGCGGGGCCCGTGATGCGCTCGTTCAGAAGCGGTACCTCGATGCGGGGCTGTACGATCTGTCCATCGACAAGGGTGCACAGGTCGTTCAAGTGACTGGCGAGGCCTCTCGATGGCCGAGTATCGACGCAGGAACAAAGCTGATCATGCGAGTTGTATTTCAACAAAAACAGCGATCGTGCAAGCTATACAGGTGTCAGTTGTGTGGCGCTTCGAACAGGGTAGATTGTCGAAATCCCGCCGACTGGTCTGGTTGGCTTACTGAGCGTTCCATCGACTGGTATGTGCGTTGGTTGTCGTCAGATGGCGAAGACTGATTGCTCGGCAGTCAGGAATGCGGTGGACGGTTTCAAATCTTGCTCGAAAAGAAGAACGGGAAGAAATCGATGAACGACACGCCCGAACTCGACGACAACGCTCGGGCATGCATACGCAATTTCCGTGTCGATGCAGTTGTACGTTCTTTCGAGTCTTCTGTCCAGTACATACTGACCTTCCCATTAATAGAAAGTAAGTGTGGTTTTCTGATTGGTCTGTGTTAACGCTCCAACGTCCCCATTCCTTCATAGTCGGTAAGTGGCCCCGTGTTTGCGACTCCATCCACGTACTGACAACATATTCCACGAAGAAACATGTTGCCTTCTGTGCCGCCGGTACCGAGGAAGTACACGAAGCTGACGATTGGGATCGTAGCCCCGTACCAGTGGCGCAGCGACTGACTTACGGGTGAGTCTCGCTACCAGTCTTTCGCCTTAACAGTCTGAACGAGGATGTCAGGGATATGCTGGAGCTCAAGGCACTCCAACGCGACCTACACCTTGCACCGCAACCTACTGGCCCCTCTTCTGTCCTTTTACCGCGCGTTCCTATACCCCTGCTGCGCCTCAATCCATAACGCGTCGTCCGTTCTCCGCTGTTCGGTTTGATCAGTATATCCCCACCCTCCCGAGTCCAGTTCCAATACGCTGTTATCTTTATGCACCCTCTGCCATCTCGCGAGCATTTCTCCCTTCCTCCTCGGTCCCTCGCACGTTACATTCTTCTCGCCGGGAGACGGCAAGCGGTTCGGCATGCACTATATTATCACTTCAGCATGACGGTGATAGATTTGACGCAAGGGACTACAGTACATACAAAATGCTAGATGGAGTGTACGAACTTTCCGTGGTAGATTTATGATATTGGGATTTGTATATTCAAGGCCCTCCGGGCATCCCCTGGACCCAGCGTTTTTGAAAAAGCGCGTGACAACAGGTATACGCGGCCTCAGTGAGCTCTGCAACACACGATACTACACTACCGAGACCAAATGTAGAGAGGGCAAAGCGGTACAGGAGACTAAGTCCGTTAGGGGCTCGCTCTCGCACCGCTACATCCACCTTTGCCACCACCAACTTTTCCGCAACGCGCCCGTGTCCTATTGCGTATCCGAATGGAGTCTCGCATTTTACAGTTGCGGACAATCAAAGCCCGCTAATTTAATAACGGGCTAACGCAAGCGCATTGCCTGGCAAATCGCCATCGAACACAGCAAGGATGCGATATCCGGACAAGTAAC
>JBBPKY010000847.1:0-12938 GCA_038089495.1 Xerocomellus dryophilus
GAGTGACGTGTTTATGGCGACGCAAGGGGGGGATTCGGGAAAGGAGCGGAAGGGCACAACGCTGGTCCGCATTTGGTGAAACGTTCACACTGTAGTAGATTTTACTACTCCGCTTCAGCCACAATTATCGATCTGCAAACCTGTCCCCTACGGGTCCAGGAATATGGTAGGTCCACGAATGGTACTAGGAGACCAATAGCGTCGACAAAGTGTCCTACTTACCCCTCCCCACCTCAGATCATTACGCTAGAGTAAACATACAGGATAAGCACAAGAAACCGAGATCCAGATCCAGATCCGGGATAATATACAGGAAATGTGTTCGTCGATGGAGAGGGGCCGAGTGGGGTAACCCCTCGCTGGTGGACGAGGTGGAAGGTAGGATTAGTACTGACTACGCTCCGAACTGACTACTACTAGGACGCCAGCCGCTGCGCCAGGACCCCTGGCACTGCTCGGAGGGCCTCCGCTCCGGACGAGCTCCAGCTCCAACACCACCTCCCCCCCTCTAGCTCCAGCTCCAGTTCCCCCTCCAGCTCCCCCAGGCACATCGATCATACAAACCGTCTACACTTCCACCCCTCGTTCACCGCAGAGTCCTGGGTGACCGTTCTTCATCGTGCCGGACATTCCAGTAGTTCCAACGCCAGATCCGTCGTTCCTGCCCTGGGTGACAACTCATCGACGGGATACGATCACTCATCATGGTTCATCCATGGCTGCGAGCTGTTGGTCTACCACTCGACTCACGTAGCTCGACGTATACGGTCGCGCTTGTAGTCCGCGAAGGTTGAGCACGAGCCGTTGTCCAGCGACGGAGAGTAATGGATACGAGAGTCTGTTGAAGCGGGGTGTGTTAGAGACGGAGGACAAGCGCCAAGTAGGAGGTAGGATGATGGGTATCTACGCACACGATCTGAAGAAAGGACCTTGGATCCTGTTCCGCCGACAATCAAACGAGAGCGATCATTACCGTCCGGGTTGCAAGAAAGGGGTGGGATGCTTACTCGGCGGAATATGGTCCTGTCGCGCGTGAGCGATAGTGAACGACCCAAACGTCGAGACACGGCGACGTACCAACAAATCATTGAAAAGACGTTGTTGAATATACTTGCCTGCAATGAGCATAAGATGGATCGGCATGTACAATCATCACTGATATTGGCGAGGCTTACCGCATAAAACAAGATAGCTGGGCAGAGATGTAAAGGGGAAACGAACCCGGGCCCCTAGTTAGTGTCGTGCCCACCGACGAACCTGACTTCGCTTACCATCACGCATGAGAAGACGGATCAATGGTGAGGTGGAGGTACTTCGGAACCCCATAGAGGACTTGCAAAGGCTGTGACACACCATCATCAACACGATGCTGTCAACCACCAGTCTGCATTGTATATTAACCCCTGATAGACTGTCGCGCGCCATGAGGACGCACGTTACAAGCCACAACAGCCACTGTGAGTGAGCCAATGCACTGTCAGATATCTCTATGTGTGTATGGGAAAGAAACGTTACCGACACTATATGCTGCAAGCCCAGAAATGCTATAGTCAGGAAAAGATAAGGCACGAGAACGAAGCCACATTACGGGGAATCTCTGCAAAGCAGACACCATCCGCCAATGGCAACACTGCACCAACAACCCCATCAGCCTCTCTTGCCGCAATCCGTTATCCGTATTACATACCACTGCTATGTTGCCACATGTAACACGTAGCTCCAATCAACGTGACAGCGTAGGTCGCATACAAGGAAATCAACCAAACCGTCACACGGTAGGTGCACCCCCAAATCGCCCAAGCACGCATCGCCACGACAACTATGCCTGATCATAATCCGCGACAAGGGTCAGCGAAAGAGGAGGACTCACATCGAATGGATTCGCCAGAGAAGATCATGAAGAGTGCACAGTAGAGTGAGAACGCGTCACAAAACTAACGTGCATGTGGAACGAGCTTCAGGAGGATATCGTGGAAAGGAAAGGAATGCGT
The DNA here is from genome assembly GCA_038089495.1 of Xerocomellus dryophilus. Taxonomy (NCBI): domain Eukaryota; kingdom Fungi; phylum Basidiomycota; class Agaricomycetes; order Boletales; family Boletaceae; genus Xerocomellus; species Xerocomellus dryophilus. The sequence continues at coordinate 1,992 of JBBPKY010000847.1, forward strand.
ACTCCTTGTGAACAAAGGCCGAAGAAACCGATTTCCTGAAGCGCGATCACCGTCTGTCCGACCAAGTTTCCGTATCGGTTCAGCAGGAAGGCTACCTTGACTGCCGTCCACGGAGCCTTCCAAATATATTCCACCTGTCGGAGACTGTTGTTAGCCTGGCTACCTTCACGCTTTGGATCCAACATACTTCGGAAGAGAATGTGATCAGATAATCATACAAGAGCAACGAGCTGCCAGAGGCTGAGGCATATCTGACGATGGTCATCGAACCGAGCCGAACGAATGTTAGTGAAGAATGCTCTGCGTGAAATGATATCATTATTCTACTTACTTCAAAATGAACGTCTGGTTCAGTGATGAAACGTCCGTCGACATAACGAATGCACACGACCGAATTCCAGCGAGACGACGAATACGAGCCAATAAAAACACTTGCAACACATGCGGGAGAAGACAGACGTCCGAACATGCTTCCGACGGAATCTGGTTTACCCTTTGTATGTTCCAATGAGCCCATCTTGCAGTAGCCCATTGCTCCCACAACCACTGAACCAGGGCAAATTGCTTCAGGGTCCGTGAGAGCATTGAACCTATCATGGGATGAGCTCAGTAAACGGGGGCTTAATTAAAGTGCGAGAGTGTGGTATAATCTACTTACCTGTACAGCCCATTCGGGCGTTTCCGCTCTCATCTCGTCATACGGGCACCAGGCTGTACTGGTTTCTCGCTCAATCGCCACAGGGTTACTCGTCAAGAGTAACCGCATTTTGCTGGCTCACCTTATCCAAGTCTCCGCTCGAGCGACATCGCGACGCGAGGCCGATTAGATGTGGATTCAACTGGCCGACCTTCAAGCTGTGTTGATCAATTGGCGCGCCGCATCAATCCCGGGCCGACCTTGGATGATGTTCTCTCACGAGGAGAGTCATATCATCACTCTGTTGGTTACAGTTGTCAGGAAATGCAACTAAACATAGAACAGAGTACTAGAACCTGAACGTCAGCAAGCAAAACTTGCCGACGGGCCGGCGGCAGATTCAGAAAGCTGTCCGAGCCGGGTTAGCCTAGGCCCGGCTAGCCTTATTTGGTGTCGCTGAGCGAATGGGAGCCCGCAGCCTCTCTCGTTCAAGTCGTCGTCGCGCTCGCCAAGACATATATGAAGGTCATCGTTATCTGTGTTTATCGCTGTTGACAGTGGCAACATTGCACTTGGCATATCGCGTGTCGTCCAAATCACCAATGGCCCGGGAAGGAGGAAGGACGGGAAAGAAAAAGCGAACACAATCCAAATCGTCCCAAGACTTCCTAGGACATCCTGCAATTCTCCAGCGACAGTATCATACTCGAAGGGAGTCAATAAGAATGAGCCATTCATTCAAGTTATATGATACTGGTGCAAAGCAGCCGAAATGAACGGCAGCTCAAGAACTCTTCCACACTGAGCAAATCAGAACGACGAGCGCGCAGCCTCCCTCATCGGTCCATGGGTGATGTAGTAGGCTTGCCAAGAAGTGGTTCACATGCCTCGCTACATTTGACTCTGGGAACGTGACGCATCAACAACATAACAAGAAATCGACGGTGGCATGTGCCGATACTCACTGCATACAGTATCTACCACATACGAGCAACATCTCTCCCGAGGCCAAAATTTTGGGCCAGGAGATGTCAGACTAAAAATTGACAGGAAAACATTATAAAACAAGCGAAGTAAAGGCTGCTTCTCAGTCAATTGAAGCTTTCGGCAGCAGAAACCTTAGTTACGCCGTACCTCCGTCAGCAGTAGAGTGCAGGATCCACAGTGGTCCCAGTTGTGCGAATCGTGTCGCTGTTATCACTTTGCTCCAAATTTGCCTGCTCATCGTTTGCCCCTAGGTCTAGCCAGAGTAGATCGTCCATCGCTGCAATTTGCTTGTCTACTTCTCGGCTTATATCGCCCTTTGTAAAACGTCGTGCTTGGAATCCTCGGAGGTTGAGAATGAGGCGTTGTCCGATGACAGAGAGTAGCGGATAGGATATTCTGCCACACAGAGCATTATTAGATACCCGAACGTGGACACAATATTCTGCGCTTGCCCCAACTGAAGGTAGTATCTTGGATCCTATTCAACCACAGAATCAACAATCCGAATATCGATCACCAAGTGCGAGTGGGATTCTTACTTGACGAAATACAGTCCTAGCAAGTTAGAGTGGATGACCAAATATCAAATCGTCGAGGAAAGATCCTTACCAGCATATAATAGAAATTACATCGTTGAACACGCTTGCCTGCATGGTCGTGAAATCAATATCTCCGAAATTTTTGGAAAGCATACAGCATAAAACAGAACGGCTGAACCATTGGTCAATATCCGCTCGCAAAAATAGTGAACACTCTTACCGTCTCGCACGAGGAGACGGATCAGCGGCGATGGGTAGATATCGCGGGACTCGTTGAAGAGCTTCCGAAGACTGTACCACACCATTGCCAACACAATGCTGTCGAGCACCAGTCTACGCTGCAAATTAGAGCCGGACACACTACCGCTAGCCCCGAATAACTTACGTTGCTAACCATATCAGCCACTGAACAATCAGAGGAGCCTCAGATATCTCGATACGTGGGAGGGTGATGAGACCTACAAGGTATGCTACAGTTTTATAGGAGAGGGAATCGTCAGTGAGACCCAAGATGATATAAAATTGACATACGAGGTATTAAACTTACGCACACATCAACCAGGGCCAGATACTCATGTAAAATTGCTGTAAAATTGCTCAGTCACCCGCCAGCGTGATCCGTCATAATACGTACATTCGGCAACGACCTGCGAATAGATCGTCGCTGCGACCACGGCAAGAACATAGAGGATATATAATGTAATCGAGAAAACTGCAACACCATATTGACACCCCCAGATCGCCCAGGCGCGCATCAAAACCAGAACTATGCTTGGCTGTCACGACAGAGTCGTTGGAAACGATGATCCACACACTCACTACGAATAGATTCTGCAGAAAAGACCATGAAGACTGTGCAGAACAGTCGGAAGAACATACAAAACTGATGGATGGCTGAGGTTTGAGACACTTGCAAGGCAGAGACTCCACATACCTCTTCGGAACCCAGGCCCAAATATCCTGTCTCCTCTAGCATGACGAACGTCTGTCCGATCACATTTCCGTACCGATTCGCCAGAAAGCCTGCTTTCACGGCTGTCAAGGGAGCTTTCCAAATATACTGTATCTTTGACGATAGTTAGACAGCTACTCCACGAGTGCAGCAGGTCATACTTCAAGGGGGAAAGTGATCAGATAATCATAAAGTAGTAACGTGTTCCCAGAGAAGAGTACGGATCTGCGATGGTGAGTCAACCCGGCGGGAAGCACCCATGTGCAACTTACTTGCGAAAAAACAACCGTTCCAGAAACAGTAGTGGTATGAGCATGACGGAGGAGAAAGGTAAACTGGGTTGAATGCATACTGAGTAATGAGAAATAGCCTGCTATATGTACAAATGCTGCGGTTGCCTGGTTGCTCTCATGACTCGCCTGTGAAGTTGGTGTGAGCCCACAATAATTTGGATTATTTGGACTCCGGGGTGAGGGAACGTACTTGGCACCACTAATAGTGGACGTTAGCTCCCCACGCGCTGTACGTGAAATTGTGCACATTATCGTGGTACAGATCGGCGTCGTTGCAGTCTAACAGCGCGGTCCGTGCGCGTCCCGTGGATGTTTGTATTAGGTATTAACGCGATTTAGAGGTCGTCCACGGCATCCTATAGAGGAAGAAGGAACGACTTCAACTCGCTGGTCTACCCACCAGCCTGGGAAAGAGACGGAAATCGGTGGGAACTTATCTGCAACTTGGAACGCCACAAAAATTCACGAAGGTACGCGGCTGGCACGACCTAGACGCACTTTCTTGGATCGTTTAGAGTTCACCAGCCAAGCTTCAAAATTATCACATAGCCTGTCGGGGAGTCGTCAAGCGATAACGCTACAGTGTCCGTCACCATAAGGCGGCACCTCTCCTGAGGCCGTGATTTTGGCCCAGGCTATCTGGGATTGAAAATTTAGACAGAAACATGGTCCAATTTTCGTAATTCTGCATTTTCTGAAAAACTACCCCCTGATTACGTAATGTTCACTTTTGACATGACCCGCCCGACAAAGCGCCAGAGGCAGGCCAAGCAGCAGCGAGCCTCCAAAGTGAAAGCATTCGACAGGGGATTCATCCAGGATCTTCTAGATGTTGCCCTCGACCCAGATTACCAGCCAGAATCAGATGTTGAACATCCAAACAGTTCCGACACTGACTCCGAGTCATTGGCATCAAATGTAATGTCCTTCAGCTTGATGGACAACCACACCAGATTTTTTCGAAAGAGTTGGCGGTACATGGATGCTTACAGGTATGAAATCTACAGGTACCACTATATCAGACATTCCAAGTGGTCCATTTTTCTTTTTCTTTTCAGGAAAGGCCTCAATGCAAAACAGGCTGAATTCGCCACGAAAAAGTACAGGTCCCACCATCGTTGTGGGCCCGCTGTTATGATGAGTGTCGAGGTTTTACTGAACTGAGCGGTAAAGGGGGGCTCGGTGTCAGAATACCAAAAGCGGTAACTCCGACGTCTAAATATGGGAACTCCGACTGTCGGCACTTCAAATTCACTTTTCAGATAGTCCCGATTTTTCAGCATCAGAATTTCAAAGTTTCAACGAGATAGCAGGCTTCCTTTGGTGTCCTAGAGTATATATACATGGTTAAAATACCACTTATTGAATGTGTTGAGGTGCTATTATGATTTTGATTTCACCTATAAGTGAGTTGCCTATTTTGAGCGAGTGGCACTGTATTGTGGCCAGTAAGGCACTGAAAGACGGGCACATCAGAAATCACGGACGCGGGGACTCGGAAACGCACCAAAGGGTAAAAGTAAGCGCCGTCTTTAAACGAGTACGTCGAAGGGATATGGTCCAGCGTATCTCTGACGAATTCGTATATGCTGCCCTCGTCCAACAACATCTTGCGTTGGTTGAGTGGGACACCGAGAGCGTTCCACAGAACGCGGGGGTTTTCAGGAGTGCGACGACGAACGGGTTCAGAAGCATGGGCATCAGCCTTTCTTTCCATATTTTCACTTGCTCCGCTGTCGTAGGGGCGCTGCAAATCTCCTCTGCATCCTTGGACACCCCGGCGAGAGTAAAGATGACTTGAGCGAGACGGAGCGCCAAGCCACTGTAGCCATTCGTGTAAAAGGCTTTCGAGAATGCCTTGTCATTGATGTGCCAGAACTGGTAGGCAATGGAAGAGAGGAAAGGGAGACCTCTCCATCCAGCAAGTCACGGAATCGGGGGTGTTGGCCCCGTCCAAACAAGGCGAAAAAGTCGTCATATTCCAGGGTGAGTAGGGCTGCGAGCTTCAGCTCCAGGAGATGGCCTTGACTGGATTTACGGCATCAGAAAGACGGATATTGCCAACAGAGGTAATTTCCGTACCATGGGTTCATGTCCACACAATGTATCTGATGGGAATCGTGTAAACATCACGAACAAATGTTGGCATTTCGCCTTACCCTCCGAGGCTGAGCAGCGATGGCGTACTGCAATGCATTGTCGCCAGCAGACGTGATGACAGGCATAGAATCATCAGGGCCCAAATTCAAATGCTTCATGTCCTCAAACGGGTCATCCTGGAATGCGAATCAGATTCCGATCTGCTCCATACCGTTCACAAGAGAAAAAATCACCCATGTAAACGAGTAAATGAACGTTCTAAACTCATTGTGCGCGGGTTGTTCATAATACGGCAGTCTCCAGGGCTGAAAGAGCTTTCGTTCAGTGTAGAACCATGCGACCACGTTGCCTATATCAAGCAGAGGAATGACTTTGGGGTCTTTGACGACGTTGAACGGTGCAGGGGACCGACTGAGCCAGATGTAATAAGGGCTACAGAACATTGAGAGTAAGGTAACATGGAGGTGCACATGCAACACTCACATGCGCACGATGAATGGAATGATGAAACGGTTCCTGCCATTGTACGTCTTGACCTGACGATAGACATGAGCACACAACGTGTGCACCAAACGCGTATGCTGGACGCATCGTGCCAAACTTGTACTCGAGGTAGTCGCGCCGATGAGGCGACAACGACACATGATCAAAGTCAAACCAGATCTGCCAGAACCAGCGGCTGAGCCAACCACATTCCTTGCTGGTCCCTCCGATGGCTTTCTCGTGAAGCGAAGGCTGGCGCCCCGAGGGGTAAAGGTCGACGACACCGAGCAAGCCCGTCTCTGGAGAGAGAACGTAGTCGATGCGATCGAGGAACGCATAAAAGTTTGGCATCTACAAGAGGTGTCGGTACCTTGGATGAAGGGGAGGAGAAAGGCACTGACCATGGAGAGGGAATAGCTAAGGGCAATGAAGTTGATGTTGCCTTTGGGATCAGTCGTGGACCAATCGGGGAGGGAGAACTCTGTCGCATCTTGGCACAGGATTGTAATGTTACGCCACCCCTTGCGCGCGAAGCGTTTCCGAGCAACGTCCAAGAGAGGTTCACAGAGATCGATGAGGTAAATAGCGTCGAACTGAGACGGGAAAGTGCTTGTCCATGAGCTCGATGTTGTGACCTGATCGTGATCGGTGCCGGAACAACTAAATAGGAAGGGGGCGAGCACACAGATGAGCCTTTCCGAAGGATTCTTGTCGTAGAAACACCAAGAACTCCCTCGTCATGTCCTCGAATCTGGCGCGCATTGCCAGAGAACGAAGTTCTAGGGCTAGTTTGGAGATGCGGGCTTTCCTGATGGGGAGAACAACATGGACAGGATCTCGGTCAGGTAGAACTATCGGCGCATCGCGGCTGTACCGGCTGGAATTAACAATCATGACCGGTCCACCGAAAGCTGCAATTCGGAGATTTGAAAAGCGTGGGGGCAGGGGAAAACGTGAGAGGCCAGGCAACATGCGAATCTCAGTGATGATATCCTGCATTTGGATATTGAGACGGAACGCCCGATCGTGCTGAGACTGAGCGTTGGGAGGGGCATCAAGCACGCTGCGAAGCAAGGATGCCCACTGTGTGAACTTATCTGCCAATTTCTTCCCCGTGTCACCGGATGCAATGAGGTTGTCAAGCGGAGGCGAATTAACTGGCTCCAGAAGACACCACGGCCTTGTTCAAAAAGATGAACTGCATTTGCAAGATTGCCATAGTGAGGACAGGCCGAGAAGGCATTAGCTGCTTTCGATGTCATCAGCTGTTTGAGTAATGCAAGACAGAGCCGGTAGGGCAGCGACGTGCTGAACACTCAAACGCAAAAAAAATTGGTATGCAGGAAGTCTTGTAGTGTGTTTGTATTCTTCCGCTGCCTGGATCCGTTGTTTGGCACATTCGAGATCAGCAAAAGAAACTGTCTGAGAGTCGTCAGAGAATTGAGAATATAGATTGAATGTTTCCTGGAGGTCACTGATGTCATGCATAGTTGAGGGCTTGAATCGAGCACGAAGGTAATCCGTGATGTTGCCGAGTGAAATGACTCGATCAGGATGCCTCTGAGGGTAAAGTTCCAATGCGGTGCGTGCAAGGGCAAGTGCCTCTTCCTGGTCAGAAAGTATTGCGAGCTGCTCGAAACGGGAATGAAGGTAACACGCGAGGCTGGCCAGTGAACGCGTTCGATCTGGATGCCCCTGCGGGCGAAATTCCAATACATTGGTTGCAAGGGCTATGTCCCCTTCGAGGTCAGAAAGCATCCCGAGCTGCTCGAAACGGGCGTGTAGGCAAACAGCGAGGCCGCCCACTGGGCCGTTTTGACTAAAAGCGCAATGCAATGCGGTGGAGGACGATTGTGGTTGTCTTCCACGATGGGTAGGCGAAATTTTGCGTTGGTCCTGTAGAAGAGTATCGTAAACCTGGAATTCCAGTCTGCTGAATGAGAGACATACCTGTCAAAGGCTGTCATGACAATGTCGTTCCTCTGGCGGTAAAGGACGAGACTCCCTGTGCACCCACACGCCCTCCTGGCCTCTACTGCGACTCGACGAGTTTGCTTCACCGACGCCGTCGTTCGTGCGGGCTCTGGAATCCTAATGGCAACCGTGGTGCTTGCCTGGTACGACCGTTTGGTCGTCCGGGCCATCTGGGTAGGAGCCCTCCTAGGTGAGTCTTCTGCTCCCCTGCCCTCAACTTGTTGAAACCCCTTGAGCAAGACGACAGTCCAAGTGGACGGGCGGTGCCGATTTTCTGGCCAAGCTATCTCACTAGCGCCACACCGTGGTCGAACTCCTTGAGAGCGTCGGGCGAGTCAGGTACGTGGCTCATTGAGCTTCTTGGCGCGCGTAAATTCTGCACGGGGAGACGCCTCCTCTTTCTCCTTGCGCACGCTCAGCTCGGAGAGGAGCTCCCTGAGGCGCGCGACGAGCTCGGTGAACGGGGATGCTTGGTGGGCGGCCTCTTCCTCGGGTCGATCACGCGCACGGCATTGTGGAGCACCGTCGCGGGAGTGCTCGGACGGGTGCGGATGAGCTCGGCTGACAAGGGCTGGATGGCAGTGTCGCACGACGAGGCGGTTCTGGGTCCTGTAACGTTGGACTCGTCAGGAGCAAAGGGCTGGTCGATGAAGGAGATGGTTTCGGTGGCGTGGTCGACCCGAGCTCGCCGCGGCGGGCGCAGCCCACGGAGTAAGCTCTGACTTGTTCGGGGCCAAGTCGTCGAGGGGCTTGACGAGGTCGAGGAGGGGGCTCACTTTGAGCGTGCTGTTGACCTGGGAAAGCTGGGAGAGGAGAGGAGAGGAGTGCGTGCGAGAGGAGGGGGCGGTTGCCTGCATAGGGGTTTCGCTGGCGCAGAGGGTGAGGGGGTCAAAGGAGGCTTCGAACAGGTTGTAGAGGCCCTAATCGGGGTTGGAGAGAGCCGGAGGACATCTCTCGAGAGCTTAGACATGATCAACACAGGAACATGCCCAGACGGAAGGACACTCACGGCATCCTTGAGAAGACCAGCCCGAGTGGGTGGCTTGGTAAGGCCGAGTAAGGCAGCGAGTCGCGTGCTCTTGGACCGGCCGTCGTCTTCATCGCCGTGCAGGCCGACGGGGACGGCGAGCGCGCTGACGGGCACCTGACCTGCGAGACGGCTCATTTCGCCGTCGGATCTGCCACCTATGCTGGTGACGACGGCGCAATAGCAACCCTACGCAGCGGCATGATACAACGAGTTTCCACTGGTGAGGAAAACCTTGTGAGTTTTTCGTAGCATTTGCCATCATGGCAGGGCAGCGTGCCTTTTTGCCGTGGTGAGGAGGTTGTGGACGTCTTCGACAGAACGAAATGCTTCTTGCCAGAGCTCGAGCTCGACAGAGGTGTTCAGCTATGCAAAGTGGGCACCGAGGTGGTGCTGCAGAATCTCTGGGCCGAGAGGTTGATGGCGTGTGCCTGGTGTGCATATTCTGCGACGCTGGAGGGGTGGGGACGGAGAGTCTCGCAGAGACGACGGAACTCGACCTTGCGCTGGTACTGGAGACGGAAGTGGAAGGCCTGCTCTGCGACTTGCTGGTGATGGACGAACTCGGACCATGTCGGGAGTATGGTAGAGACAGAGGGTGCTCACTTGGTATATTGCCTCTAATTGGGCATTGTTTTGAGGGTCTCGAGTAGCTCTCCCAGAGAAACTTGAGCCAGGGGGTGACGAGGGCTCTATCGATGGGATCCTTGCTCTGATCGATGTCCTCTGGTGTCTCGCTCGCCTCGACATCGTCGACATCGGCTGCGACGGCTCTGTTGGCCTTTTCCTCTGCCTCCTGGACCTCGGCGTCTGCGAGGGCAAGGAACTTTTGTATGACGACCTCGATGGATGCGACGTTTGTGGTCGTTCTCGAGCGTCCGGTTCGGGAACGTCATCCCGATCGTGTACGCCCACGCAGCGTTCTCGGGTGGCGACCTGTCTGCACATCAGCACCCACTCTCCAAACGACCCAGCGACGCACCCATTGATAAAGCTGTGACTATCCTCGACCGCATGCGTGAAATTCACCCAGCACGGCATGCTCGTCCCGTCCGCCAACCGGGTCTGCACCGTCGCCATTGGCTGCGTCTACCTCGAACAGCGTCGTCACACTCGCCCTCTCCGCAACGCCCCCGGCATGCTCGTGAAACCCGGCACAGGCGACCCAAGTCGGTTGCCAGACCCCCCAGACCGCTGTCTCTCCGGCATATAGTTCTCGTTCGCGCGCTTCGACACGACCACCTCCACAGGCTATCACGCCCGCATGTTCAGCACCGACACCAGCGCGCGACCCGTGTTGACCTCCGCGAGTAACCGCTGTTGCGTTGAACAGGTTCTTCCTCCTCCTCATCGCCTAAGCGCACGCGTGAGTGAGTCGCGCGGGAGTGGGACGCCATGCTCACCTTGCTGTGCATCGGGATCAGGCACGAACGCACTCTCGACCTCGTCGCTCCCCAACGGATGTCCACCGCCTCTAAAGCACCCGACGCCGCAAGCGGCTGAGAAGTACGCGCGTCGATAGAACGGGGCAGAAGCGTGGTTGTGCGTACCTGCGCTCGCCACCTTGAACCAGCTGCGCGGCAAACCTTGTTCGTCGTCGTCGTCGTCGTCATCGCGCACGCACGGGGCGGGCCCACCCGAAGAGGACAAGGCGCCGTTCTAGCCGTGGGTCTTCCCCGTGACGTTGATGGCGGCGGATGAGTCGCAGGTCGCTTGTTACCACTCGGTGCTTTTAGCGGCTAATAAATTTCAGGAACTGCATAACGGTCTCTAAGAGACCTCAGACACCCACGGCAAGTACAGGACTTTATTCTTTCTTGTTTGTTTGCTAACGTAATTTCCTTCCTTTAAAAGCGGGTCTCAAACCTGTAGCCGAGTAACTAGTGACCCTTAGCCGAGCTACTAGTAGCTCGGCTAAGTTGGTAAAAAATTCAGTGACTTGAGTGGAATTGACG
>JBBPKY010000848.1:0-12913 GCA_038089495.1 Xerocomellus dryophilus
ACCTCGTATTCTTCTTCGGCTTCGATGACGTCAGGTGGAGGGCGAGGGAAGGATGGACCATGTGCGTCGGTTTGGCGATAAGAAGATAGGAGGGAAGCGTGGAATACATCGTGAATCTTCCATGTGGAAGGAAGACGGAGTCGGTAGGTAAGGGGAGATAGTACCTGGCTGACTTCAAAAGGGCCGTGTCGTTTGGGTGCCAATTTCCTAGACAGGTAGGGAATGCGGAGATTAGTGGCTTCTAGCCAGACTTTATCTCCGACTTTCCAGGGGGAGAACCGCTTGAGTGATCGTTCTGTCATGATCCGACGGGCAGTCTCATGCGCAGCTAGGGCTTCCTTTCTCATGGTGTCAAGGGAAGATAAGCGACTTTCTAACGCGGGAATAAATGTCTTGCCTAACGAGGGGTAGGCGCGTGGTTCGTATCCCAAGAGGAGGGAGAATGGGGAGGTTTTAGTGGAACTGTGAGGTACGGAGTTATGTTGAAACTCGGCGGCAGTTAGGTGTTCAGCCCATTTGTGAGGGTTATTGGTGCAGAAGATGCGGAGGTAGGTCTCAATTTCCTGATTTGTTTGCTCAGTTTGTCCGTCGGACTGGGGGTGATAGGCAGTAGATAGGCGGACATCATACTGTAGGAGGCGGGCGAGTTCTTTTGCGAAGGCAGAGGCGAACTGTGGACCACGATCAGAGATGAGGGTGTCGTGGAGGCCGAAGCGTTTGAATACGTGATTAAAAAAGAGTTGGGCCACTCCTTTAGCGTCGATAGTTTTTGTACAAGGACAGAGGATTACCCCCTTTGTAAGGCCATGGTCGACCACGACCATCAAGGAATCAAAGCCGGCGGAGGGAGGGAGATCGGTGATAAGGTCGACGGAGAGTTGTTTGAACGGGAGGGTGGTGGTCGAACGTATTGGTGTCAAAGGGGGCGAGGTCGGATGGGTGTTAACTTTGTTCTGCTGGCAGGTAGCACATCCAGAAACGAAGCTGTTGACGAAGGTGGACAAGCCCGGCCACCAAAAGTCGCGTTCGAGGACGGCCTTGGTGCGGAAGCGTCCAAGGTGGCCAGTCGTAGGGGACGAGTGAATGAATTGAAGCAGGGAGGAGCGTGCTGGAGGAGGTACATAGAGACGTCCTTTGTAGAATAAGTGTCCATTGTCAAAGGACCAGTCGGAGAGGGAAGAACGAGGAAAGAGGGGGGATCCTTCGTCGAGGGCTTGTAGGGCGCGAAGTACAAGGGGATCAGAGGAGGATGAGTTTTGGATGTGGCGGGCCAAGGACACGTCGAGGGCATTGATGATGGCGGGCTCAGGAACGATGGAAGCATTGGCATTGTCAGAGGAGGTGTCAATGTTGTCGCGGCGGGAGAGGGCGTCCGCAGGGGCAAGTTTAGTGCCCGGTAATACTTTCCAAGTGATGTCGAAGTCCTGGAGGAACAAGGACCATCGGGCTTGTCGTCGGGATAATTTGCGGGGGTCTTTGATGTAGGAAAGATTCTTGTGGTCGGTGATGATGGTGACGGGATGGGGGGTTCCTTGAACGTACTGTCGCCACTCGGTGAGGGCAAGGATGACAGCTAGAAGTTCTCTGTCATAGATATCATAGTTTCGTTCAGCCGAGGCGAAGGTGCGGGAGTAGTAGGCACAAGGATGAAGGTCACCATTTGTGTCGGGTTGGAGAAGAATAGCTCCAGCGGCAAGGAATGATGCGTCGGTCATGATGGAAAAGGGGCGGGAGACATCGGGGATGGAGAGTACTGGTCCAGATGCAAAGGCGCTTTTGAGGGTCTCAAAAGCTCGTTGTTGGAGGTTAGTCCACAGCCAGGGTTGATCTTTCTTGGTGAGGAGATTAAGGGGGGCGACGACATGGGAGAAATTGGGAATAAATTTGCGATAGAAGTTCGCAAACCCTAGGAAAGAGCGAACCCCCTTCACAGAGGTCGGGGGTTTCCACTCATGGATGGCGGAGAGCTTGGTGGGGTCCATCTCGACTTTTCCTTGGCCTATGATCATGCCGAGGTATTCCATCCTGGGTGCATCGAAGGTGCACTTGGACAGCTTGAGGGAAAGTCCATGTTCACGTAGGCGGTCAAGGACGCGGCGGGTGCGTTCATGGTGAAGGTTTAGGTCGTTTTGGGTGTGAATCCCCAGGTCGTCCATATAGATTTTAAGCCATCTTTCGGCGATCATGTCGGCAAAGATGTGATTCATAAATGACTGGAAGGTAGAGGGGGCGTTGCAAAAGCCAAAGAACATGACGGTGGGTTCGAAAAGACCAAACGGGGTGATGAAGGCGGCCTTCCATTGGTCCTCTTCCCGGATGCGGATGTTGTTGTATCCCCACCGTATATCGAACTTAGTAAACAAGGTGGAGTCTTTCATGTCGTCGATAAGTTCGGGGATGAGAGGTAGGGGGTAGGCATTGCGAACGGTGTGAAGGTTCAGGTGTCGATAGTCTTGACATGGACGTAGGGATCCATCTTTCTTGGGAACGAAGAAGAATGGGGCTGCTTGGGGGGATTTTGATGGGACGATTCGACCGGTTTTAAGGTGTTCATCGATGAACGCCTTGCAGGTTTCTTGTTCTTTGGGGTTAAGAGGATATACTTTAGCGACCTTCGGTACGAAGGACTCTTTAAGTTCGATGGAGTGGTCATAAGGACGATGAGGGGGAAGAACGTTGTGAGTTTGTTCGGAAAATACATCCTCGAAGTCTTTACACCAACTAGGGAGGAGGACTTCCGACGCTTTGGTTTCTTGTGCGAGTTGAGTGGCAATGGTGATCTTGTTGAGGTGCTCGCAGTAAGGTTCCTTCGGGGGGAGGTACTCACTAAGAGACTCAGCGTCCCCCGGAGAATATCTTTGCGAGTGGAGTCGTCCAAGCTCCATGTCAGCGTCCATTCCAAGCCAACGGAGTAAATATCTTTGAGGGGATAGATCAGCATCTTCGAGGGGGACTTTGGGAAGGTTAGGGTCTTCTTCCTCCAGTCGATGCAGGGATTCTTAGATTGTAACCAAGGCATTCCCAGAATGATCTGTTTTCTTCCTAGTCCAAGGACCATTAGCTCTAAGGTTTCAGGAGACTGTGGGAGGGCAAGTCGAGTTTGGACTTTCCATGAGATGGTTCCGCGTTGGTTGGTTGTGCCATCTACGTTATACGCTTTGATGGGTTCGGGGAGTTTCTTCATAGGGAAATTAGCGAGGGACAAGAGTCCAATATCAATGAAATTTCCGGTGGCTCCAGAATCTACGAGGGCGGTGGTTTCGACGGTTTGTCCAGCTACGAGCAGCTTGATTGGGAAACGCAAGGTTCTGTCATTTGCAGAAGCTACTAGTACATGGGGGGGAGTACGAGAAGGCGACGTCGAGGCGGCTTCTCGTTTCAAAAATCCGATGTGGAAACAAAAGAGACTTCCTCCTTTGGTTCTTTGAAGCACATTTGGAGGACTTGGAGTATCTCTCCTTCGTTCTTGCCTTTGGTTTTCAGAGAGTTGACAAAGGTGTCAATGGCGGACGGTGTGGTTGTAGAGGGCTGCGAGGTGGAAGGTGTCGCAGGGTTTAGCGTTTCGGGTGGCGCAGATGGTCTGAGGGCGAGGGGAAAATTTCTGAGGGGAGGGTCTCTGCGAGGAGTTACACTGGGTGGCATTGTGTCCAGTCCTGCGGCATCGGAAGCAATGTCCTTCCTTAATGCACTTGGCACGCTCGGTGGGGGTAAGCTTGGTCAGGGTGATGGCGTCTACGTCCATGGCGTAGGGATCTCGGGTGGGGCGAGGGTTACGAAAGGCAGCAGGGGTTCTTCCGTTCCGGAAGGCTAGGATGCGCATTTTCTGGGCATGGAAGGTTTTTGCTTGTTTAATCCATTCAGCGATGGTCGTGGGGATGGAGGACATAGATAGGATCATGGTGGTGAGCTGTTGGTCTAGTCCGAGTGAGAACTGGTCGATGAGAATATCGTCGTCGGTTATCCCAGCCTTAGCAGCCAGGTTTTGGAACTCCGTGATGTAGTGTTGGAATCCATCGTCAGGGACTCCGTCAGGGCATTTGATGGATTTTTGTACTAGGTTGGACAACTCGTGTCGCGAGGTAGCTTTCAGGTCGAAGGGGCAGAAGGTGGAGGTAAAGTTTTCAACAAACTTGTCGAAGGTTTTCTCTTTGGCGTCAATGGATGAGTTGTTGAGGATGTCGAGCCAGTTCTCAGAGAACTCGACACCTCGTCCCTTGCTCATCTTGTTTAGGGTGACGGTGACTTGGCACTCATCAGTGCCGTACAAGGTGGGGTTAATTTTGAAGTAGGCTCTCATGGCCTTGATCCAACGCATGGCGTCCTTGGGTTCTCCAGAGAAATCTGCGGGGAGGGCCGCTTTGAGCTCGGTTGACTGGGTAGACATGGGGTTCACTGGTGTAGGGTTTACTGGGTGGACTGGGACTGGGTTCTGTGGGGCAGGGGTGGCACTGGTTGTGGGGCGCGAGGGTACTGGTGGGACGTGGGGGTTTCTTTGTCTGCGAGGTTCTGGGGTTCGAGGGGGCGAGGGTTGTTCTTCCTCGTCGTCAGAGGGCTGGATAAGCCCGTAGGCTCTTCTCAGGGCTCGTTGATGTGCAATGGTTTACGGGTGGTTGGTCCTACTCCTGAATAGGAGGGACAGCGGGAGATTCTCGATCTTTTGTTACGCGAGACGTACCAACTGGAAGTCGAGCGTACAAAGAAAGTCTCGACGGAGGTACTCACGGAGAGACACAACGTCGTCAAGACAGAACACTAGTGGAGATCGAGGTCTAGGTCCAAGACTTAAGCAATCGGCTTAAGGATTCCAGGAAGTACGCTTGTATTGCGCAGATCGAGAATGAGTAACTAGTACAGGGCAACGACGACTATATACCCGAGGACGCGTAAGCGAAGAACATCATGGAAGGTGATGGAAGGGGACGCGTCAGCAGGGAATACTCTAGAACGCGTAAGCGAAGAACATCATGGAAGGTGATGGAAGGGGACGCGTCAGCAGGGAATACTCTAGAACGCCTTAGAAGAATGATGAGTAATAGGGACACGTAGCTAATACGAGAGAATTAGCTAGAGGAGAGAAACGCTGTCCAATGACGAAGGGAAAAAGAGAATACCTCTCCCGGTGGGACTAAAAGGGAACGGTGTGAGGTAGTTAAAGAAGGATAAGAGAAACAGTGGCTCCATCGAAGAGATGGAGGCAGTGAGTCCAGCGAAGGGAAAACATACCGGGTCCTGCGGAGACGCGGCGAAGAAAAGAGAAGAGGAACAAACGCGTGTAGAGAAGTAAAATTGTAACATTACCCCCGTCGTACAATCGAACCCCTGGTTCGACCAGAATACCTCCCGGGAAATCCCTATTCGGAGTTCGAGGGGACACCGAAGATGTGGGTTGCCTGTTCAGGGGAAAGAATTTCCAAAGGACAGTCGTCAGCGACGTGGCCTCCTGTATCGCAACGAGAGCAAATTCTAGTGGGGCAAAAGCGGGCGGAATGTCCCCATCGGGAACAAGTGTCGCATTGGGTAGTAAGACAAATAGATTGTGGATGTCCTGGAGCGGAAAGATGGCAGTGTGGACAGACGTAGAGGGAGCAATCCTCTCGGTAATGACCGCGACCGTGGCACCGAAAGCATTCGGTAAGGGCCGAGGCTGGAGGGCGAGCGATGGGGAACGAAAGGACACGCTCTGGGGCTGAGAGGATGGGTCGATTGTTGCCAATGCGAACGAGGAAGGAGCGGTTGCGGTTGACGGCGTCTTCGTCTAATCCATATTCAGGGTTGACGGCAGTAAGGGAGGAGGTAGCGTCAGAAGGAGTGGGTGACGAAAGTCTGGAGAGTAGAGTGGCGGAAGGCGAGGGAGGAACAGGGACAGGTAGCGGGGGTGGAGAACGGTTTCTGGGAAGGAGGTCGGATTGTGTGAGGTAACAGTCGCGTTGTTCCATAGTCATTGAAAGGAAGATACGACGGAAGGTGGGATATAAAAGAGTAGCAGGCAACTGTTCGACAAATGAATGAAAGCCATGGAGGTGGAGAATAGTGAGAACACGTTCAGATAAACCGGAGAGGCGAAGGTGAAAGGGGACTCCAAAATCGTCTTCCATGTTGGCGGAGGAGGAGAGTGCCTGGTATCGTTGGATGGAGGTGGAATCATGGAAGAGGCGGATGAGTTCTTGGCAAATAAGATCTTCGTCATAGAGGGGGAGGTCCTCGATGGCGCGAAGAAGGACCGGGCTTGCGATGATGGCGGCGTAGAGCGTATGGGCGGCGGAGATGGGTAGCAAGGTGGGCGAGACCCTGCGCAAACGCAAGGGGGAAGACGAAGGCGAGGAAGACAACGAGGAAGAAGAGGTAGAAGAAGACAAAAATGACATCGTGGTCAAAGATAATACTGAAGGGCATGCGCTAGGGGGGTACTTCACGTAGAGACACCTCGTCCTAGGATGAAGGGAAATAGAAGATGAGTGAGGGTTCAGGTGAGACCACGAGTTTTCTTATAATCTGAGAGGATCTTGGGAGTGTGGCGAAGATTCTCCTCGGGCTCCCAGGTGTTTTCCGAGGAGGGGTAGCCCTTCCATGCGGTCAGGTACTGGCGGCGTCTTGGGGGACCCTTGTGGGAGACGATAAAGTCGACTTCGTACTCCTCTTCGGCTTCGATGACATCAGGTGGAGGGCGGGAGAAGGAGGGACCATGTGCTTCGGTTTGACGATAAGGAGATAAGAGGGAGGCGTGGAACACGTCATGGATTTTCCACGAGGGGGGAAGGCGGAGTCGGTAAGTGAGAGCAGATAGTACCTGGCTAATTTCGAAAGGGCCATGGCGTTTGGGGGCCAGCTTCCTGGACGGGTAAGGGATGCGGAGATTAGTGGCTTCTAGCCAAACCTTGTCTCCGACTTTCCAAGGGGAAAATCGCTTGGAAGACCGTTCCGTCATGATCCGACGGGCGGTCTCATGTGCGGCTAGAGCTTCCTTTCTCATGGTATCAAGGGAGGACAAGCGACTTTCCAAAGCAGGAATAAACGTCTTGCCCAAAGAGGGATAGGCACGAGGTTCGTATCCCAGAAGGAGGGAAAATGGGGAAACTTTAGTGGAGCTGTGGGGCACAGAGTTGTGTTGGAATTTGGCAGCAGTTAGGTGGTTAGCCCATTTGTGAGGGTTGTTAGCGCAGAAGATGCGGAGGTAAGTTTCTATTTCTTGATTGGTTCGCTCGGTTTGTCCGTCCGACTGGGGGTGGTAGGCGGTAGATAGGCGGGTATCGTACTGCAGGAGGCGAGCGAGTTCCTTTGCGAAGGCAGAGGCGAACTGTGGGCCGCGATCAGAGATGAGGGTATCATGGAGGCCGAAGCGTTTGAACACATGGTCGAAAAAGAGTTGGGCGATTCCTTTAGCGTCGATAGTCTTAGTACAAGGGCAGAGAATTACCCCCTTCGTAAGGCCGTGGTCGACCACGACCATTAAGGAATTAAAACCGGCGGAGAGGGGAAGATCGGTGATAAGGTCAACGGAGAGTTGTTTGAACGGGAGAGTGGTGGAGGAACGTATCGGGGCGAGAGGAGGAGACGTAGGGTGGGTGATGACCTTGTTCTGTTGGCAGACGGCGCACCCCGCAATATAATTGCTGACGAAAGTGGACAGGCCTGGCCACCAGAAGTCATGTTCGAGGACAGCCTTGGTGCGGAATCGGCCAAGATGGCCTGTAGCGGGGGACGAGTGGACAAATTGGAGTAGGGCAGAGCGTGCAGGCGGGGGTACGTAGAGGCGGCCTTTGTAGAATAGGCGACCGTTGTCGAAAGACCAATCTGCTAGAGAAGAACAGGGAAAAAGGGGGGAACCGTCATCGAGAGCTTGGAGAGCGCGGAGTACGAGGGGGTCGGAAGAGGAGGAATTTTGGATGTGACGGGCTAAAGAAAGGTCAAGGGCATTGATGACAGCTGGTTCTGAGACGATTGAGGCGTTAACGTTGTCGGAGGAGGTGTCTATGTGATCGCGACGAGAAAGCGCGTCGGCCGGGGCTAACTTGGTCCCGGGTAATACTTTCCAAACAATGTCGAAGTCCTGGAGGAACAGGGACCATCGAGCCTGGCGTCGAGACAGCTTGCGAGGGTCTTTGATATAGGAGAGGTTTTTGTGGTCGGTGATGATGGTGACGGGGTGGGAGGTTCCTTGGACATACTGTCGCCATTCGGTAAGAGCAAGGATGACAGCGAGGAGTTCTCTATCGTAGATGTCGTAGTTACGTTCTGTGGGAGCGAAGGTGCGGGAGTAATAGGCGCAAGGGTGAAGGTCGCCATTAGAGTCTGGCTGTAGGAGAATGGCGCCAGCAGCGAGGAGGGAGGCGTCGGTCATGATGGAGAAAGGTCGGGACACGTCAGGGATGGAAAGCACAGGACCAGATGCGAACGCCTTTTTGAGGGTGTCGAAGGCTCGTTGCTGGAGGTCGGTCCACAGCCAGGGTTGGTCTTTCTTGGTGAGGAGGTTGAGGGGGGCGACGACATGGAAGAAGTTGGGGATGAACTTGCGATAGAAGTTCGCAAATCCAAGGAAGGAGCGAATCCCTTTTACGGAAGCTGGGGGTTTCCACTCATGGATGGCCGACAGTTTGGTGGGATCCATCTCGACCTTTCCTTGACCAATGATCATGCCAAGATATTCCATCTTCGGTGCATCGAAGGTGCATTTGGACAATTTAAGGGAAAGTCCGTGTTCGTGTAGGCGGGAGAGGACTCGACGGGTGCGTTCGTGATGAAGGTTTAAGTCGTGTTGAGTGTGGATCCCTAGATCATCCATGTAAATTTTGAGCCATCGTTCGGCGATCATGTCGGCGAAGATGTGGTTCATAAACGACTGAAAGGTAGAGGGGGCGTTGCAGAAGCCGAAGAACATGACGGTGGGTTCGAAAAGACCCAACGGGGTGATGAAGGCAGCCTTCCATTGGTCTTCTTCTCGAATACGGATGTTGTTATATCCCCATCGTACGTCGAATTTGGTGAATAGGGTGGAGTCCTTCATATCATCGATGAGCTCGGGGATGAGGGGCAAGGGGTAGGCGTTGCGAACGGTGTGAGAGTTCAAATGTCAATAGTCCTGGCAAGGGCGTAGGGAACCATCTTTCTTAGGAACGAAGAAGAATGGGGCTGCTTGGGGGGATTTTGACGGGACGATCCGGCCGGTTTTGAGGTGTTCATCGATGAAAGCCTTACAAGTTTCCAGTTCTTTGGGGTTAAGAGGGTACACCTTTGCGACCTTCGGTGTAAAGGACTCCTTGAGTTCAATGACGTGGTCATACGGACGATGGGGGGGAAGAACGTTATGAGTTTGTTCGGAAAATACATCCTCGAAGTCTTTACACCAACTGGGGAGGAGGGTCTCCGCTGCCTTGGCTTCTTGTGCCAGTTGAGTGGCGATGGTGATCTTGTTGAGGTGTTCGCAGTAGGGTTCTACCGGGGGGAGGTACTCACTAAGAGACTCAGCGTCCCCCGTAGAGTATCTTTGCGAGTGGAGTCGTCCAAGTTCCATGTCGACGTCCATTCCAAGCCATCAGAGTAAATATCTTTGAGGAGATAGATCAGCGTCTTCGAGGGGGAGTTCTGGGAAGGTTAGGGTCTTCTTTCTCCAGTCGATGCAGGGATTTTTGGATCGTAACCAGGGCATTCCCAGGATGATTTGTCTTCTTCCTAGGCCCAGGACCATTAGTTCTAAGATTTCAGGAGACTGTGGGAGAGCAAGCCAGGTTTGGACCTTCCATGAGATGGTCCCACGTTGGTTGGTTGTACCATCTACGTTATATGCTTTGATGGGTTCAGGGAGTTTCTTCATAGGGAAGTCAGCGAGGGACAGTAGGCCAATGTCGATGAAGTTTCCGGTCGCTCCGGAGTCTATGAGGGCGGTGGTTTCGACGGTTTGTCCTCCGACGAGTAGCTTGACAGGGAAATGCAAGGTTCTATCATTCGTGGAAGCTACTAGTACATGAGAGAGGGTACGAGAAGGCGACGTCGAGGCGGCTTCTCGTTTTAAAAATCCGAAGTGGAGACGAAGGAGACCTCCTCTTTAGGCTCTTCGAAGCACATCTGGAGGACTTGGAGTATCTTTCCTTCGTTCTTGCCCTTGGTCTTTAGGGAGTTGACAAAGGTGTCAATGGCGGAAGGAGCGGTTGTGGAGGACTGCAAGGTGGAAGACGTCGCAGGGTTTTGTGTTTCGGTGGCGCGGATGTTCTGGGGGCGAGGGGAGAACTTCTGAGGGGTGGATCTTTGCGTGGAGTTACACTGTGTGGCATTGTGCCCAGTTTTGCGGCATCGGAAGCAGCGTCCTTCCTTGATGCACTTGGCACGTTCGGTGGGGGTAAGCTTGGTCAGGGTGATGGTGTCTACGTCCATAGCATAGGGGTCTTGTGCGGGGCGAGGGTTTCGAAGAGTAGCTGGGGTTCTTCCGTTTCGGAAGGCAAGGATCCTCATTTTCTGAGTGTGGAAGGTCTTTGCTTGTTTAATCCACTCAGCGATGGTCGTGGGGATGGAGGACATGGACAAGATCATGGTGGTGAGCTGTTGGTCAAGCCCAAGCGAGAACTGGTCGATAAGGATGTCGTCGTCGGTTATCCCAGCCTTGGCAGCTAGGTTTTGGAACTCGGTGATGTAGTGCTGGAAACCATCGTCTACCACTCCATCGGAGCGCTTAGTGGTTTTCTGTACGAGTCGTGAGAGTTCGTGGCGAGAGGTGGCCTTGAGGTCGAATGGACAGAAGGTGGAGGTGAAGTTTTCAGCAAACTTGTCGAAGGTTTTCTCTTTGGCGTCGATGGAGGGGTTGTTGAGGATGTCGAGCCAGTTCTCTGAGAATTCGACACCTCGTCCTTTACTCATCTTGTTTAGGGTGACGGTGACTTGGCGCTCATCAGTGCCGTACAGGGTGGGATTTATCTTGAAGTAGGCTTTCATGGCCTTGATCCAACGCATGGCGTCCTTGGGTTCTCCTGAGAAATCAGCGGGGAGAGCCGCTTTAAGCTCGGTTGACTGGGTAGACATGGGATTCACTGGTGTAGGGTTGACTGGGGGTACTATGGCTGGGTTTTGTGGGGCAGGGGTGGGACGTTGGGGTACAGGGGGAACGTGGGGATTTCTTTGTCTGCGGGGTTCAGGGGTTCGAGGGGGCGAGGGTTGTTCTTCCTCGTCGTCAGAGGGTTGGGTAAGCCCGTAGGCTCTTCTCAGGGCGTGCTGGTGTGCAATGGTTTACGGGTGGTTGGTCCTGCTCCTGAATAGGAGGGACAGTGGGAGATTCTCGATCTTTTGTTACGTGGGGCGTATCAACCGAACTCGAGTGCTAGGTCTAATGTCTCGACAGAGGTACTCACGGAGAGACACAACGTCGTCGGACACTACTCAAGGGTCTGAGGGGACTAGGTCTTAAGCGAGCGGCTTAAGGATTCGAGAAGATATGCTAGATTGCGCAGATCGAGAATGAGCAACCAGTACAGGACAGCGACGACTATATACCCGAGGACACGTAAGCGAAGAACATCACGGAAGGTGATAGAAGGGGACGCGTCAGCAAGGAATACTCTAGAACGTCATAGAAGAATGATGAGTAATAGGGATACGTAGCTAATACGAGAGAATTAGCTAGAGGAGAGAAACGCTGTCCAATGATGAAGAGGGAAAAGAGAATACCTCTCCCGGTGGGACTACGAGAGAACGGTGTGAGGTATTTAAAGAAGGATAAGAGAAACAGTGGCTCCATCGAAGAGATGGAGGCAGTGAGTCCAACGAAGGGAAAACATACCGGGTCCTGCGGGGACGCGGCGAAGAAAGGAAAAGAGGAACAGACGCGTGTAGAGAAGTGAAATCGTAACACAACCCCTGAAAAGACTTTGGACTCAGGCTTGGATGTGGCAACATCACACCTTGCCAACTTGAACCTTCAGACCACTTCAAAGTGGAACTTGTCGTTACCGTCACTTTCATACTCACTCTTTTCTGATCTAGACGAAAAAGGCTATTCATCAACCTCAGCAACTCAACCAACATTGGCTGCCTCCAGCTCCTCTTCACGAAAACGTGGCTGTGAGACAACAGCTGATAAACTCTGCAGTGACTTCGTGGCTGCATCACAGAAGATTGTCAATCAAATGCAGTCATCCTCGGAGGACAACAAGACTGAAAAACGTGCACGATATGAGTTGAATGTTTGGCATGTAAAGGAGCGGGCTCGTCTGCGCACTGACAAGCATGAACATGAGCTGCTTTTGCAGTGTGAGCGCCAAGAGCATGAGAAGGACATGAAAGAGAAGGACATCTCCACCCTGCAGCTACAACTGCAGATTGAGCAGCTCAGGACCCAAAGACTGGCAATGGAGAAGGGGGTCACAGATAGTGAGGCTCAAGACCCTATGTGACTGTTTGAAATTCTGTTGTCTAACCTACAATCCATGCAGTATATAGTAATGTGTTGATCATTTTGTTGTAGTTATGTCCTTGTTTATATCCAGTTCATGTTTGTATTCCCATATGTACATTCTTGTTGTAATTCTATTTTTTGGCTACAGATGATGCAACAATTGGGCCTTAAGTTGTTCCCGGAATCTCTGCCCATCAAATCCATTCCAATTGCTTCCCTGTCCCTCCTCTTTCTCTTTCTCTTTCTCTTTCTATTTCTCTTTCTCTTTCTCTTTCTCTTTCTCTTTCTCTCTCCTCTTCCTATGTCCTTCTCCATTTTCATATCCATCATATGTGGCTGCATATGTAAATGCAGATGGGGCTATTCCCATATCTTCTTCAATGTCAATGATCATATTGTGGAGAACCAAACCAGGCCATAGTGCTTAATGGATACATCATTTGATTGTAGTTACAGAACTTAGAGTAATACATTTTTTACTGTAATCTTCGCTCACAGGGCAGGATGTATCCTGGAGCACTCTGATATGTCCTCAAT
>JBBPKY010000849.1:0-12907 GCA_038089495.1 Xerocomellus dryophilus
GGTCCAAAGGGATTGGAATAGCATCCAAGCTGAACCTCCTTGTCAATTTGCTCTTGTAGAAAGATGGCCTCATCTGGAGTCTTGGGAGTGCACTGGAAATTGTCCCATGTCAAAGGCCATTTCCCATAATGGGCTAACACAAAGGGCCAAAAATCCTGATGCAATCCATGACACACAGACTAGACAAGGGGCTGGTTGGGATGACTGGAGAGAAGAGATTCGAAGCAGTCAACATTAATAGGGGTAGAGTGATAGTAAACAGATCAGGATGACTGTGAAGAGTGTCCAAAGCCTCAAGATTGTCAAATTCAGAAGCAGGAGGAGAAGCCAATGGCTCAGCAAGCTCTGTCCAGCACACAGTCCTGCTTCTGACCACTGCAACTGGATCCCACACAAAGTATCTTCTAAATTTCTGTCCTCTACTGAGCTTCTGATTCAGTATTTGGCTTTGGATGGTCTGGTCGTCTGTGACTTCCCCCCCACTATGATAGCAGACACATGAGTATGGGCGTTCAGATGTTAGTTAATGGAAAGCTGGAATAGGTCATCAAGGTCTTGGGACTGCTTGCCCTTGACATCAGAGGAGTAGTGAGCTCCAAGGACTTTAGCAAGGTCAACTGCATATCCCTTGACAATCTTGAGCCACTAATCAGGAGAGAAGTCTGGACATCCTGGTACAAGAAGGATCTTTCTGATGACAAAGGTGGGATCTGCTGCCCAGTCATCAAGGAGATTGAGGCACTGCTACATCTCTGGTTTGAGACCAGCTCAAAGGACTGCTGAGGTCCCTTTCCATAGGAAGAGATTCTCAGTGACAGCTGTCCTATGCTGCTTCTTTGACCCCTCTTGTGTACATTCTGACTCTGAGTTGATTGAATGCTCCCTCCTGCTGTTCTGGGCATTGGTTGGGTCAGGGATGAAGTTGACATCAAGCTTGGTTGCTGCTGAATCCAAGTCAAAGGTGGTCAAGGCTGAGGTGGCATGGATAGGCTCTTAAGTTAGGGGCTCTTGAGACTGGACTGGCTGCTGCTGCACCTCTGGGCTGATAATGTCCGTCAGACTGCTGGACATTATCAAGAATGCTAATGTAGAATGACAGCACCTTAATAAGGTCCTCTTTAGAGGGTTCAGTCTCTCCAGAAGTGAGGGCTGCCTTGATCTCAAGGATGGCTTCTGCTTTGGACATGCCTCCCTTTCTGATCTGCTTGACAACCCCAATGGCTGCCTGGACTGCTAAAGTGGCAAATCCTGCTGGGATGGCAAATTCTCAATCCTCCCTGTCAAGCAACTGAGAAGAGATGGTTTGGCTGGAGGAGGATGCATGCTGAGACATGAGGGAAGTGATGGGACAAAAAGTGACTGATATTAATGCAAAATACAGGACCTAATGGGGCAAGGAGAGAACTGGCTGAAAAGGGATTGAAGCACAGCTTCTGTGGCCTACCAGGTGGAGTTTGAAATAAGTGGCTGGCAAGGCAAGATACTTTCCAGTGGCTAACTAGACCAATTAGTCTTGTATAAACAATATTTAAATCCAATTACATCTGATTACCAATCAAAATCAAACAAATCACCTACCTAAGGCTTTTCTGCATGTAAACAACCATTTGTAATACAATGGAAAATATACCCAGTATTGATACATAAGTAAACAATTTGACCCACTTTACATATGCTTGAACAGGACACAGATGGGCCTTATTCTCATGCAGAGAATAAAGAACAAATGGTTCAATTCCTCAAAAAATGTATTGGGATCATAATGCAATTAAGTAGATCCATACAAAACTCACCACCATATTGATGTATTTTGTGGAATGGTAAAGTAAGAACCATATATGGTTGCTCACCAGGCAGGTGATTATGCTAGATATAATGAGACTGAATATTCAGTACCTTATCCACCTGCAAGAGGCAAAGGAATGCCAGAGTGTACACAGAGTGGAGAAGGAGACCTATTTATACAACACTGCCAGACTGGTTACCATATTGATTGAACTGATAAAGCCAGTAAAGAACATCCTTAAAAGAAAATATAAAATGGATTTTAACAGGAGATATTAGAAGGAAATGAAACATACAGATGTGATTGCCTGAGCACTACACAAATCCTCTCCTGCTTGAGCCTAACAAATACCATGGGTTTAATGAAGTTTATAAAAGAAGGTAAATTTACACACCTTGCACCTCCTAAGACTACACATATAGTTTCTCACTTGAAATGAAATAGAGGGATTCTCTATATATTGGCCATGGTTATCTGTTTGCCAAGGGGTAGAACCAAGACCACAGAGTCTACCAAATCCATATGTTGCAACAGCCCTCATCTTTTGGGCATTTGCAAAGCTGCATTTGACTTGGGTGGGTGATTTATAACCACCACCCAGTGCTAATACATTAGCTCTACAAGATAAAAGTAACCCAAACAATACAGTTAAAAAATAATCAGGGCTTACACATCCATAATTCAAGCAGATATTAGAAAGGGTGCATCTGTAGTGGGCTTTGCAGAGAAGAACTCTACACCTGGCTGTATAAGCTTATTATGCACTAGAAAAGTCTGGCACTGTTTCATAAGGCTAATACTTATGAATCTGCAGGTACTATAGTCAATGGGTACCCAGGGATGTCTTGTTTGGTAGGAACCTAGGATGTGGTTTGGATGGCCTAGTAGGTATATGCACCATTATGTGCCTGCCCTGTCTGTGCTGACTCGGCTGGTCTCAGACCTTGTGGGTGCCTTGCAGTCTTTTCAGGCTCATGCTCCTCTTGGTATTAATCTAGCTGCCTCTTAGGCAGGCTATAGCACTCGTGGACTCCTGCCATGGGGACCTACATGTGGCCTCTTTATGATGGTCCTCCGAGTGCATATTTACTCTTTATTGTTAGCCTTCTCTAATTATTTGTTTTCAGTTCTTCAAAACTTGTGCACCATGGCTCCATGCCCTGAAAGTTGGTTGGAATGTGCAGGACATAATCTTCTATGACTGGCCTTGGGTTCCACTTTTCATGTTCAAAGCAATTGCACAACAAGCACCAGATGCAGCAAGTAATTGCTATATCTGGTCAATCTGCTCAATACCACAAATCCCTCAAACAACTTCAATCTCTATGCAATGGACCAAGTGCTATGGGTACTAGTACCTCATCCAAAGCAACACCTGAACCCAAGTTAAAGGTGATTCAAGAGCTAAACCCAAGCCCAACGAAAATATGACATTCAATCTTGGTTTGACCTATCCTTCCAGCTACCCTACTTTGAAACAAACAGTATTGAGTCTGAACCTCTCCCTGACATTGAAGTCCCACCCCCAAAGCATATGTATTGCACCAATCTTGACTCAACTGCCAAGCACCTCTACTGCCAATTGAAGTCTCCTTCCAATGGTGGTCATGCCATATTTGAACTACTGTGCATGCACTCTAGGCAAACCACTCAGGTCAGTGTCACTTACCATGTTGCTGTGCATACAGTTTTCATGCAACTGGAAAAAACAAGCATATTATGCCTTTTATTCAACTCTAATATCTTGACCATATGTTGT
Source organism: Xerocomellus dryophilus (assembly GCA_038089495.1). Taxonomy (NCBI): domain Eukaryota; kingdom Fungi; phylum Basidiomycota; class Agaricomycetes; order Boletales; family Boletaceae; genus Xerocomellus; species Xerocomellus dryophilus. The sequence continues at coordinate 3,546 of JBBPKY010000849.1, forward strand.
CACAACCATGCTTACCACCATCAACAGATTTCATGTATATTGATGTAATTAGCTGTGAATATGCTTTGCTCCCCTGATGGAAAACATTTAGCATCATGATCATGTTAAAAATGACTTGCTCTGGGGAAACATCCAAAATGCCATCCAAAAGCTATTGAAGAGTCCAACTGCAAGCAAGAAGAGCCCTCCTTACAAGTACTGATATTCCATGATCTGGTAGTTATCCTTATCCATCAGCTTTACATATGTTTGTAAGTTCTGATTACATCAGTGCCCAACTGGCTTCCTAACGCAAAAGGCCAGGAATTACATTTCATTGACTTGGACCTACATCCAATTTTCAGCTGCAATTTTATTTATGTATCTATTGAACTCCTCTCCATTGGTAGCCATTTCCAGTGCTGAATCCAAGTCAGAGTTTACTTTCATCTGATCATATTCAATAATGGTGGAGACCTGACCCCAAATCAAAATGCCTCTCAAAGGCTGAATGCTATTTTTTTTGAGATGCCATTGTCAGATAACAATTGAGCTGAAAGAGGGCTGCTTTCTTGGCCCAGTCATGCTTCTTTACCTCAATGACAAGCACAATGCAATCACTGCTCAAGGTACCTATGGCTTTAACAACAATGAAATCTGGAATCCCAATATCTTTTACTCCTTGCACAGGGCGTTGGGTGTAGGAGTCAGCTATATCCATTGATGTGTCCCTAGGTTCATCCTCATCTTTATCCAGATCCAAATCCAGATCCTCATTACCCTCATTGTTGTCCCACTTGTCCTCCTTACCTGTGCTGTTATTGTTGTCATCCTCATTGTCATTATTGTCCATGTCTACAGACACTGGACTAGTTGCCCAGCTTTGTTCTAGCTAAGCCCAGTCCTCAGAGCAGGTATCATTCAGCTTGTCCAGATCGACAGCATCATGTGACTTCATTCCCCAATTGAAGGCAGATCAATGCACTCTAGGATATCGCACTGAATGAATAACAAAAAGATTTTCCATGAATGCCATACCCCATGCCACCATTGGACAACTGGCCTCTTCCACTGGCCACTCACTCAGTGTCTACATCTTCTTTCCTTGCATGATTCATCGCACTCCACATACCAGAAGATGTATGAACATGATGCCAGCAAGTGTACTGGAGCCTTTTTGGGAGAACATCTTCCTTTTTGCAATTGCCTGGGCACTTGGCAAAACTGAAGGCTGAACATCCTATATATGGGAGACATTGGAAGAAGGAAAATACAAGCAATGTGGCTCTTCAAAGAGCTAAAGGACATTTCCCCTCTCTCATCCAGTGTTTCTCGAAATCCAAGATATCATAAAGGAGCTTATTGCAGAAGAGGACAATTACTTTATATATGGCTCCTTCTTCTTTATTGTAGAGGGCAAGGGCATCAAAGTATTGACTAAGGATGGTAGGAAGGAGAGTATATCTCTCTAAAGGCAGCTCTCAGATGCAATCTATCCTGCTTGAACTGGAACTATATGCTGGACCACAATCATGGAGAGTTACTGGTAGATGTCGGTATCTCCTTTACTCCAAGGTTGAAAAATCCTGTGATCAGCCTGTGAAGACTTACCTTCCTGGAAAAATCTTATGCAACAGCAGACTTTAATATGGGAACAGTCCACCACCACTGTATGCTCCACAAGTATGGTGCATTGCAGGCAAAGATGCCTCTGGATTGTGCTTTTCAAACCCATTTGCCTTCTAAAGCACATACAACATTGATTATGAGGTGGTTTGACCGAATAACAACAACCTCACCTTCGCCAAAGACAGTGATGTCTACAATATGACTGTCACCTATTATAAGGAATCTAGCACCATCAAGAGGCTTTGTAAAGCCAAAGGAAAGACATATGGGATGAGGGTTGAGTACAGGGTTAGTGGACAGGCTGCACAAGTGCTGTTAAGGAAGATCATACCCCAGATGAGGAAACACATTCTAATCCCTGTTATTCTGGCTGAATAACCCTTCCAGGCCAGGCAATATATAGCATTCAATTCCATCCTTTGGCTTTCCTCCAACACCTGGTTCAACTTTCTTGCTAAAAGGATGGAGGAAATACAAAGAACTCAAGTTCAACTTAAGAGACTTAATCCACCTAATCTTGGCATTCTCATTGGCATCTTGAATCACATGCTTCAATCCACCATATCAATGTTCATTATCTATGACTTCCATGTCAGGAAGTCTTTGGCCCTCCTGGAATATCATTATGTCTTACAACATTCCAACATGTTCTTTCTACTAGAACTGGAATTGGACCTATGACCCTGTCTTGACCATGTTCAAGAGAGCAATAAATTTCACATTCTTGCTTTGATGGGGCTCAATGCAAAGGCTCAACATGACAGGGCACTTGCCTCCCAATAACTCACCATTCTAGGTGCTTTTGTGATCGTAAACAACACAGCATTGAAGGGAATAAAGCCTGATCCAGGCTCTTTGTTTGATGCAATGAAATATTGGACCATCTCCAGCATTGATCAGACTCTGTTTCATGTTATCTTTGAGACTGCAATACTGGTCTGGAAGCAGAAGATAGTGTGGCTCATGGTCATCAAGGTCCATGTTTCATGTCATTTGCAAGCTGGAAAGAGATCTACTTTCCTGACCAGGAAGTTGTGCCAAAGAATGGATCACAGTGGCTACCTTTCTGGAATGAAAGAGGCTACATAAGGGCATACCACCAATGCTGGAGGACCATAGTAAAGAAGAGTAATTCTTCTCATTGTCTTCTTGCCAGTCAAAAGGCAACACAGAAAAGCAAGGAATGTGTATGGCGAATCAAGGCAAACTTCTTTGTGTGCTGCACCAATCCTAGGTTCTACAAGGTGGAGGGCCTGAGCAAAAAGTCCAGGAAAGCAGGAAAGCCTTGAGAAAAATAGTTGGGCCAGTGTCAACTAAAGTCCAGAAAGGTTTTTGAAGAGGTGTTGTGGCTTGTGGTGGTCAAGTGGATGGGGTGGGATGGCAAGCAAGAAGGTGGAGACAAAGAGACAAATAAGACTTGCATGGCAGCAGCAGCTAAGTATTGCTACCAAGAACAAGAGGAAACCTTCTTAACGAATAGGGATAGCAACCCAGACCTTCAAGTCTGCAGAACTTCAGTCATTGAGTCCAAAGGATGAAAATGAGTTGGAGCAGCCTTTGATGGAGTTCTTGAGATATTCTAGATCATATGAAATAGAGGAGGAGGAGAAGAGTGATTAGAATGATGTGGATGATGTTTCATAAGCTCTAAATGCCAAACCCTATATGGAACATATATGAATGCAGGGTAAAATAGGAAGTGAGTTTGTGCCAAATGAAGCTGTCAGGTTCATTAAAATCATTTGAGCAACAACACACTCTTTTCCACCTTAGAACAACTCATGGAGTGTCCAATATTGTATATCAGTATCTCATTTTCTATTCCCTCAACAAAGATGGATTGTACTGCTGACCTTTGTCTATCCTCTAAACATACCTTCAATGGCCACTAGTTGAGCAGACAATGCTCTCCTCTCCTTCTCTGTAATATATATAGACTTCCTATACATTATGCTACCAGAGCAACTCATATCCTCTTAAAGCCCTTGGAACAACTACTTAGATCTCTTTTCATGATATTCTTTCTGTCTCTTTAGCAAAGATGGGGTTTTCTGGCCCCAGAAATGCTAGCTATAAATTGAGTCAAGTATGTTTCTACCTTTTGTCAACCATGTAAGCATTATGGTAATAACTGCCAAGTAAAGAACACAATTGTCCCTTTTCTCATCTCAATAGACCTCCTGTGCATCATCTTGATCTGAGTCTAGTATTAGTATTCATCCTATGCACATACCACCTTCATAGGGCCCTGAAAATAACTAATGAGGTCCATGCTATATTATTTGCATCATGGCACTGCCTTACACCTTCCTCCCCCTAGCAAAGATTGATTTGTTTAGCCTACACAATGTGAGCTATAAATCAGGTTAAGTGTTTTTCTACCCTTTTCAACCACACATATGTGATGAAAAGCACCATTGAGCCCTATACAATAGCCTGAGAAAACAATACCCTCTTTGTTCCCCATCTTATGGTGACCTTCTGTGCATTACCCTAGCATGGGTCTAAGATCCTTCCCAAGCATATATGACCTCCATGGCATCCTTGGAACACCTGATGTCCCTGGCATTTTATTTCACACAATGATGCTACCTTGCCTCCACCCCTTCCGGTAAAGATCAATTTCTCTAACCTCAGAAATGCTAGCTAAAAATGGCAATGAGCTTGTACCCAACCCATTTCCACCCTCTGAACACGATGGTAGCATTTGCTAAGCCCAATAAAATTGTTTGAATGAATGGCAACACTTTCTCCTTTCCCTCCTGTATGAAATCATGGCATAGCACATCCCAGAATCATGCCAGAACCCTTCCAGCATTTTTCCCAGGGTTATTTAACCCTTTGAATCCATTGGGAACATTCCCAAGTCAATGAAAAATTATATTCATATCAATCTTGCATTGATGCCTTGAGCGACCTTGTTTGATTTATATCTCCACAACCTGACCACTGATTTTCATGACCAAGGGATCAAAAGGATTATACTGTAAAAAGGTGATTTGTTTTATAGTATACTTTATGGAATGAACCAACATTTTGAATTTGAATCTTAATTCCAGGATATAAGTGTAATCTGGAGATCTATGAAAAGTGTAGGAATTGGTTGGCCAAAGTGTACCAAAGGCATAGTGTAGCATTGTCCAGTCAATGTGTATGAAAGGGTAAGGTGAAATCCTTGGAAAAGTGTAGTCAAAATGTAGTCAAAGTGTAGCAAAAAGTGTAGCAAAGTGTAGTGAAATTTGTCCATTTGTAGTATAGGAAAAGTGCAGTGTCTGAAACACTACAAAGAAGCAAGAATGGTTGGGGGTTGGCTCAGAGAAAGTCATGGGAAATGTGAAATGGAAAAACATTCCCCCCTATATCTTGTCTGTACAATTCTGTGCTAAGCTGTGATTATGTAATCTTTAAAAACAGAAGAGAAAGGAAGGTTATATTGAAAGCAACACAACATCATGACAGATCTCAAATATGGCCAGGGATATGTTATTATGTAACCAATAACATTGTTTGGAGACCCTCACATGGGGGTGTTATCTATGAAATCACTCCGCACTTTTATGTTTTTTAAGTTTCATGGTTTTATCTATAGCAAATGCAGGGCTCCAGATGTCCAGGGGGTGGCTAAGGGGGACTTGTGGGCTTACATAATATGAACATATTCTCCACCAAAGATATGCCCCAACACTCCATGACTGTCCACAATTTTAGATTTTCCATCTTGCTATTATATATATTGATTATTTTATTGTGACTGATCATTACCATAAATAGTAATATACTTGGAATGTCACATGAGCATGGAAAAGTCTACTTTCAGATAGAATCACAATGATCAGACCACAAAAAGGGTGGCCAAATCACAAAACAAAACCATCAAACCAATGCCCCCATTGGCCAGGGGTGCTAGCTAATAGGGGGGTGGAAAAAGATTGACCAGGTGCACTGATGGTGCTCACAACTCTAGCATGCTTGATATTAAAAGGGACCAATGAATATACCCATATATTAGCACAAGTTACACTAATGCTTGCTGTGACAATGTTACGCAGGGCGTACCAACTGGAGATTGAACATGCAAGGTTGTCTTGATGGAGGTACTTATGGAGAGACTCAGCGTCGTCAAGACAAACTTCTAGGTCAAGATCGTAGGTCAGAGGCAAGGACTTAAGCAAACTGCTCAAGGATTCCAAGAAGATACGCTTGTATTGCGCAGATCAAGAATGAACAGTACAATACATGGCAGCTGAATACTTATACCAAGAGACGTGTAAGTGTGGAATCTCATGGAACAAGATAGAAATGATGATGTAATCAGGAATACGTAGATGGTATGATAGAACCATCTAGAATGACAAGACTGTCCATGAGAAGAGAGAAAGAACAATGTTCCCCTTCTGGTAGGAGACAGAGTGAACGGCGTGGGGTTATCAAAGAAGCAGAAGGGCAATGTTAGCCCCATCAAAGAGATGAAGACAGTGTGTCCACTGGAAAGAAAACATGCCAGGGCCAGCAAGGACACAATGGAGGAAAGAAAAGAGGTACACACACGTATGGAGTAGGAGAATCATAACAGACAACAGGAGGGATGACAACTGGTCGAAGCTTATGAGGTGATGCTATTCCCATGAGGCGCATTTGTTCCCTTTTATCATGGTATAGGTCAGTGGGAACAGCAGATAGGTTGTGTACTTACATTCCTGGGGTGTTTAACCACTATAGGCGATCCCTCAGTTATTGGCCAAATGAGGGATGTTGAAGGCCAGTGGTTATGCCATCTTGGTAGTTGTTGAAATGATCAGCATACCTTTTAGTCAAAAACTCAATGATGTTCCCTTGATTCAAGCACCGCTCCTGTGATAGGAGCTAGTGAGAAAACTATTAGTTTGATAATGTAGAGGGTGATAAAAATGTACCACTATAGATGTAAGTGTGAGCATATGAGTGGATGTGGTTGTGTAGCTACTTTGAAAGCCACTGACTGGGGAAATGTCACACATGTACCAGAAATCAAGACAGAATTTCTCTAGGACTGGGTGTTCAAAGAGATGCTCAACTCTACCCTATATACAAGTTAATCTGTAGGGATACAATATAGGGGTAGGCTTACTACCATGAGGTTTTGCTTGTGAAAACAACTTGAAAGTAGAAGGATCCATCATTTGAACAATCTGCTGTTGCATTGCCACAAAATCTGGAGCCTGGCCAGGTGCCAGAGCATGCACATCAACTTGCAGGAATTTCTGGCCATAGTCTTCCACCATCCCAGCCATCTTCAAGCGAAAGGCCAACAATAATCAGATGATCCTCTTCTTGATGCTTGGCAAGAAATCAAATTGAGCTGAAGACTTATCAGAAATGTATATCTATACTGATATCTTAATACAATGCATGATATGACATGTGTTTGCATGTCTGATTGATTAATTCCATGATCATGTCTTTTCAAATCGTCCAAGTGTGGACACAGACAAAAGAGCACAGTCCATGGCATCAACCACTATTGAGGGCCATATCATTTACAATCGCTTCACAGACATACTTGATGATTTTCTTGAATTTCTCATTGTGGTAACTTCAGGAGGCATAGCCAGCACTGTAGGATCTGGTCTGTGAGTAATGGTGAGAGTAGAGAAAAATGGGTGTTGAGGGTGTTGAAATCATCCATGGTGGAGGGTAACAGAGGTTATCACCAAATATCCGAAACCAGTCTTGAGACAGTGCATTTAATGCCCCACATCACTGTTGATGATGTGCTATGACATCTATTTGTCTGCCACTCACCTAGGAAATTTAGTGATGTGTGAATGACAAATAATATATTACTAATCTGAATCATCAATGTGGCTGCATTAAAACATTCATTGACAGAGATAGATCTAGTGATGGCAGGGAGGGGGGGAGGTGACCAAGGAGACATAAAGAAAAGGAAAGTAGCATAGTAGATGGTCAATGACTTGCCATCAGCATCCTGAGCATCCATGGTAACCTTAAGATTAGCTATTTGACTTGTGTAAGAGAGGGTATGCCTCATTCTATCTGGTTGTGAAATGAGACAGGATAAGACCTCCAAAATGGAGGTGGACTTGAAAGCTGCCTACTACAATCACAGCTATATAGGATGATGAACTTGCAATGGACATATAGGTGCAACACAATATAGGATCAGATATGCAAATTGAGGTATAGAAAGAGTTCCCCCAACCAACATTTTCATGGGAGTAACAGTCAGATTCGGATTCATGTGCAAATGCTCCTCCCCTGCCAGTTGTGCTACCTAGGCAAGAGATAGTGGTAAGGAAAAGCCTTTTTTTCTGAAACAGGCATCCTATGATAACCTTCCAGCGATGGTCCTGTCATTTGCTCACCTATGGAATAGTATCTGCATGGTACTGGATACACTTGGCAACAGGCTTGGAAAAGTGGGCAATTACATCTTGTGTGGGCTATAGGGATTGCATCATGTATGTCTCTGGAATGGTCATGGTGTCTTGCAAGATCCAAAGCATAATTGGAGTTGTCCATCTCAGAATTAAAGTTAGAAGCCAGAAACTCTGACTTGAATGGAATAGCATGGATCAACCACCCCCACATCTGCCAGCCCTCATACAATGGCTAAAGAGGCAACTGGAGACCATATTCCAATGTCCTCATGTACTGAGGTTTGAAGCCTCCTTATATGGACCCTTAAACATGCACCTTGCAATATTTTTCCCTACATCCCATGGGTTTATGATCAAACCTCAGGCTGTGTTCCATCCTTCAATCACTACTGCTGAGGCCCACATAGGTATGATTATGCTTGTGGATTCTAGGCTTGCTATCATGGATGGGTGTCAGATATACTCCAATGCTGTTGTTGCATAGGAGCTTCCTGGTGGTCCAGGTAATACTATTGATGTCAATGGAAATCTCAATGTCTTCTGCAGAAAAGTTGATCTTGTTTTGCTTGAGATCAACGTGGACATACTTGTTGTCTTCACCAACAAAATATGTTGTGACCATGAGTGCATTGTTGATTGATTCCAGAAGAATTCCCTACATAGTTCAATGTCTCTGAAGCGCTCATGATTACTATCTGCACAGCAGCCCATTGGGTAAGCTTGATCTCTTTTATGTGAGCAAGCTTACCTTCTCATATATCAAGTTGTGTTCTTCCTCATCCATCTTTCCTATAGTCATGACATGGTGCATGATTTGAATGGGTAGAGCCAGATAGAACATCTGAAAGGAATCCTTGAGAATGTGATATCCATGATCTCTCCATATGATCCAAACAGGAGCCTGAACCATGTAATTGAAGGGCTGGGTCAGAATAGAGTACACATCCAGTTGTTGAAGCATCTCCGAGGTGGGACCATTATTATAGTTATTATATTCATGGTCATGTGGAAGGAAGTGTGGCCCATTATAGGCCTGAAGGACAATAGGTCATGAATTTTTGAAACAGCATGAAAGGTTATCCAATCACCAATCATTGACTTGCTTGTGTGAGGCTTTGGCAATACTAGATAGCTGTCCTAGATCATGGCCATCCTCTTCTTCCAGAGCAACTTCCTTGCCCCCTAATGGTAGTCCTGCAGAAATGTCCCACAGCATGAGTAGGATGATGTGCTTGACATAGGCAGGCTCCATGAAGTATCTTGTGACCCTTAATGAGAGATGACAACACCTTGGCTTTGTCTTGAGCATCCCCTGGATGTTCCCAATCTTCCTGCTGTCTTTTCTGTTCTACCTCCTGCTCTTCTTGGTCCTCA
>JBBPKY010000850.1:0-12899 GCA_038089495.1 Xerocomellus dryophilus
TGGAACGCCACTTGCGGTGTTCCTCTCTAGTGCTACTGCTGTGCTATTCCGCATCCAGCTCAATCCCCCGACGAATTGGACGAGGAGTTCGGGCACAGGAAAAGTTCACGATTTTTCTCTCTACCTCGGCTGTTTCTCCCTCCGTACATAGTTTATCCAAGGCCTGAGTCTCTATACAGGTATATGTCCCGAGCCAGTTTTTGTCGCACCACGGACGTTTCTGTGACATATCTTTGCCGAATTGTTTTGTGGATCGGAGACGGTCCTGCTGTATCACCAAAATCGATTAGCGGCGAGGAAATGCATCTTGAATGCATCGGTCGCCAGATCTGGACGGTTTCACACTCAAATAGTCTCTCGGTAATGCATTAATCAACTTATGAAGAACATGAAAGGCGAGAGGGCTCAGGCATGTGCAATATTCTTCATTAGCGTCTCTGGATGCTCTGCTTATATGTGGGGGAGGCGCTAGCGCCATCGTCTACACAGAAACCGAATCGCGCTTGGAGTAAAAAACGCATGTCGTCGAGGAAACTAGTCCGACCTATTGTGCTCCACCATAGCGAGCTCGCTTTCTGAACATCACCTTGGCCGTGGGGTTGGCTCCAAGTAAAGACCCGATGTGCAAGCTCTGCGGACGAGCCGTGTTCCCTTCTAGCTTGACATCGTACGACGTGACGATATGGGCCAACATCGTTTTCAGCACGGGTCCGACGAAGAAACGACCGGGGCTAACAACGGAAAAACAAAAAATCAACACGAGCGTGAATAACGGTCGAGGAGAGACAGGCATACCACGCATGTCGGCCGTGTCCAAACGACAAGTACTCGGGAGAAGTCACAATGAACTGATGTTTTGCGCCGGCCCCGTCCTCCTCACCCATGTCCGCGAACCGGAACGGATCAAACACCTCTGGGTTCGGGTACAGTGCGTCATCGTGATGTAACGCTACGAGGCCCGCGTTGACCCTTGTGCCTTTCGGGATCAATGTTCCGTCGGAGAACATAAAGTCCTTCATGGCCTTGCGCGACAAGCTCACTAGAGAACAAATATGGATATGAATTAACAGCATGGTGTGCAAGAAAGAAAGGGCGCGACTCACAGGTGTCGATGCCATCTATGCGTATACTCTCCTTAAGGAAACTGTCGACTTTACGCATCTTGCTCAACGATGCTCTCGACCATCCCTCTTTCTCGACGATAGCTTCGACTTCTTCACGGAGGGGCTGCGCGTACTGAGGGTTCGCTGCAAGATTGTAGAGCACAAATGCGAAAACCTGAGGTGCAACATGACCAAAGATCAGGATGAGATCACGAAGTCGCACATACGGTGGACGTTGTCTGTAACGCAGTGGATGAGGCGAATGTGGTGCAGCGAGAGACAATGGTAGGAACGCACATGAACGGCACCAAAGTTGATTACCAGCACGCGCTGCGTCAAGGATTCAACCGTGTCATTCGGAGCTTCATCCATCATCCCTGATAAGAGGTCGTTCTACAGAAAAAGATGAACATATTAGCGATCGAAAATAAGGCAGACGAACGGGTTTCTCAGTCCAGTCTTTCCCATACTCCTTCAGGTACTTCCGTCGCTCCTCGATAATCGGACGAAGATGCTCTACACCCCGGCTAGTGTTCTTGGGGACCTTTGTAATAAAACGGGCGGCTAGGCTGTCAAGAAGCTGGAGACGGCACCGTAGACAGAAGGTTGTCGGGGACATACGGTTTCAAAAATTTCGGGAAGACCCCGATGGCAAGGCCGCCTGTGACGACGTCAATAGCATGTTTGATGTTAAGAGCCACAAAATCCGGGTTACGACCTACAACGAAGGCTCGAAAACGCAAGCAGGTGACCAAAGGGGAAGCGCACCCAGCGGAAGACCGACGAGTGATCTGTTGCTCACCCGGCACACAATCTGTTGGACAGTGGTCAATGCTGGCACACTCGTCCACTCTATGTTATCCGATGAGCAAACCGTTGTGTTCGGTGACAGGAAACACGTCACCGTTGTCATTGATGTCCAAAAGCTCATCAAATGCGGTGATGATCTCGTCTCGCACCTCAGGATACAAGACCCCGATCAGACGAGGGAGCTGTGAGCGCATCACCGTGACGTGGTAAGGATTGTGGTGGACATCGAACCCCATCGTGAATTCTACGTTAAGGTCCTGAGAATAGCCTTCCTTCAGAACCGGGTACTACAACCAAAAAGAAATGCGCTTCTCACTTCATTCGCTGCCTCGAGGAGAGAAAACTCGTCATCGCGTGCGTTTCGCAATTCTTCTACATGCGCACGGTTAGTTAAGATAACGATCCAGTGGTAGAGCGATGCAATCTTGAACGGAGCACCACTGTGCTGCAAATACCATGGAGGTTTGGTCGGAATAGCGAGTATGAGCTGAAAAGCTTGCCTTTTTGTATCCTTCCTGGATGATGTCGGTCGCATTGATCATGAACTTGATACCAGCCAGCCAGGAGCCAAGCCAACTAGCGCTCGACCCAACGGTGGGAATCGCACGCAGCTGAATCAAAAGAAACGAAAAGGATGAGAATACCATGAACAGGGATGTGTCGTCGACCTACATTGGGACGCTTGGACAACTGTGCAATCCCAACGATGACTGTCGCAATGCCTGCGGCACCATAGTATCTCACAGGAACGCTGGCAAGTAGTTCTGGCACCGTCCACTGCATTCCCAGAAGGTGCTGTATTCGTTACGAACAACGAGCGTGCGATCTTTTATGGACCGCACGCTCCGGGGGCGATGCAAGCAGTGATAGGATTCCCCCGAATATCGGTAACGTCAGAGCCAAAAATATTGATCGGTCCGGTGAGCATCAAACGATCACGATGCCCATTGTCTGTTGACCCCAATGGTTAGAACCCTGAACATACGACTGTAACGACCGCCGACGCCACCATGACATTCAATGTGCGGATCCAATCCTAACCTTAGGTCTGGCACCGTAGTTATGTATTCGTTGGCAACAACGAAGTGCCTTTATACCCCACGCTCTCGGGCTCCGAGCCAGCGGGAGTGTCGAGGTCCGAGCTGGATTTGCATAGCTGCCTAACGGCCGGGCTGAGTCTGGTAGGCTGTGAAAACCGTCCCGGCGCTGCGTAACGTGCGGTAAGCTGCGCACTCGTTCGTCGCGGGTCGGACATGGGCGTGATGATGGGCATTTCCAGTGCTCGTCGACCCCCAACGACCGCACATTGCCTTTGGGCAAGTACATAACCTCGGAGCTCGGTTAGATTGCCTGCTCCGTTAAATTGAATAGTCAGATCGCTGCGGCACTTTGGATGCTCGTACGATGTTTTTTCCTCCGAATATGCCTGTGAAGAGGACACAGCTTGACAAGCCTTGGAGCCTCCTACTGGTCGTGGGAAACCAGTCTTCAAGTTGTCAGGATCCTCTCGACAAGGGATATAACCCGCACAGCGTTTGATGATAGCTATCCTTCAAACGATCCAGTGCTCACCACCATCAGCCTGATGCCGACACCCAATAACCCTTTTTCGTTCGATGACGATGGCGGCGACGACGAAGGAGGCTGGGAAGAAATGCCCGTCGTGAAAGAAGATGAGTTTGCGAGCGGCCTCGATGAAGAGGATCAACGGAAATACCACTACGTTCCAAAGAAAACCGCATCGCACGCACATTCGCAATCGGGTGGGAACGCGACGGGGAATCTCATCGATTTCGATGACCGAGGCACCCAATGGCGCTCGAAAACGGAACAGAACGAGAACGAGTATACCCGGTTGCGAGGGGACGAGGAGGATGAGACGGATGAGGTGCACCTACGGACGCGATACCTTTTCGATGAGGATAAGGCGATGACGCCGCTGGGTCAGATGCAGACGACGAAGAAGATGCTCACCGAGGCTCAGCGTATCGCGTATGTCGGTCTCTGTGCCCTTACTGCGAAAGAGATGGTGCAAAACCAGAAGAACGCACGGAAGAAAGAGCTCAAGAATGCTATCCACAGCATGGAGCTCTGGTCATTGAAGGTGATGGGGCGACTCTATTATCATATGGACCTCGAGATTGCAGGTATCTTATTCGTTATTCGTTCCCGTTTTCTGGTGGATGGACGATACACCCTAACACATACCCACAGAGCAAAAGATGATAGACAGCCTTGCGCTGCATGGCGTGCAAGCCAGCGATCTTGCTCCGTCTTTGATGACGACACACACAATCGCCAATCCAGAATATGACCCCGCGGAAGCCAAGAGACAAGAAACGGAGAATGCATCACATCCGATAGAACGGGACATTAATCTAAAACCTTCCAAATCCCCAGTTCCCCCATCGTTGCCTTCAACACCGACTGCATCTACGTTTCAAACAACCGCTCGTGTCCTGGAAAATACATCCGTGGCTTCATCATCTCTAGCTGGTGTTACTACCACGCTCTCGTCCGTCGACAAGGATGTCACACTTGACATTCGATGGACAGTTTTGTGCGACCTGTTCCTAATCTTAGTTGCCGACAGTGTTTATGACGCCCGTTCTCGCGTGCTGTTAGAAAAAGTCGCACTGAAACTCGGACTTGGTTGGATTGACGTCGTCAAGTTCGAGCGGCGCGTTACCGAATCGCTCGAAATCCAAGAAGGCGTCGAAAAGTTGGAAAATCAAGAGATCATCGAGGGATCTTCCAAGGCTGCCCGGAAAAAGCGGTATATGATGGTGGGTCTTGCAACGCTAGGTAAATCGTTGAGCGCGTGCATTTGCTCCGATTGGCTCATCGTGCTTGTAGGAGGCGGCCTCGTCATCGGATTGTCAGCTGGGTTGTTGGCTCCTGTGATCGGGGCAGGCCTTGGCGCGGCGTTCGCCACTGTCGGTATATCAGGGACGACAGGCTTCCTTGCAGGTGCCGGAGGTGCTGCAGTGATAACGACAGGTGGCGTCCTGACGGGCTCTGGCATCGCTGCACGTGGTATGGCCAAACGGACTCGAAGTGTGAGGACTTTTGATGTGCTACCACTCCATAATAACAAGCGCGTGAGTTGCATATTAACTGTACCTGGGTAGGAACGCCGTTTTCTTCTCCCCGACCGTGCTCATTCGTTTGTAGGTTCATGAGTGGGAAGATAGATGACGTGCGACTGCCTTTTAGCGTGCTAGACCCTATTGTTGGAGACGTATTCAGTGTTCTTTGGGAACCAGAGATGATCCAAGAAACTGGAAGTGCCTTGAGGATTCTGACGGGCGAAATCTTGAGTCAGCTCGGACAGACGGTGCTGCATCATACGGTCATGACCGCACTGATGGGAGCGCTCCAATGGCCAATCAGTGAGTCCTAGTTTTTGTGGTGCTTTGCCTTTTCAAGCGATTCATCTTACTCTATCTAGTCTTAACGAAGCTAGGCTATCTTATCGACAATCCTTGGAACAACGCCCTCGATCGTGCGCGAGCAGCAGGAAGCGTGCTTGCACAATTGTTGTCGCAGCGACATCTCGGGGTTAGACCGATCACGTTGATCGGCTTCTCCCTTGGGGCCCGTGTCATCTTTTATGCGCTATTGGAGCTTGCCAAGGTAAAGGCGTTCGGCATCGTCCAAGACGTATTCATTCTCGGTGCCACCCTCACCGCCTCACAAAGCGCGTGGTGTAACGCGCGCAGCGCCGTTTCCGGCCGCTTCGTGAACGCGTACGCAAAGAACGACTGGGTATTAAACTATCTGTTCCGCGCAACGAGTGGGGGCCTTAGTTCGGTGGCTGGGCTGAGACCGATAGAAGGTGTACCCGGGTTGGAGAACGTGGACGTAACGGACAAGATTTCGGGACACATGAGTTACAGAACGTTCATGCCACTCATTCTCGACCAACTAGGGTTTCCTGTCACTGCTGACTACTTTGATGAACCCGTGGTGCGTGTGGCTCCATTGGCGCTTGTTGGCATGATGACTGATTGATGGAACAGGAACCCGATTTTGAAGGTGAAAGAATGGTGATTCGGGAGGTTGAAGACGAAAAAGCGCAAAAACAAGGATGGTTTTCGAAGCGCACAAAGAAGACGTCGTTGCCGCCCTCCGCTGCTTCTCGACCTCCCTCCGCTGCTTCGTTTGGTTCTTCAAGGCGGAAAGCCTCGTCCAAGTCGCAAGAAGTCGACCTCCCGCCCCGCACGGACGCCACTCCAAGTCCCTTGCCTTCTCCTGCCCACACAGAACCCAGTGGCACGCCCATTTCGCCGGGACGGCGATCATCAGACGCCGCAGTGGACGTTCCTGTCCATGCTGGTTTTGATCTAGCTGCCATCAAACACATGATCGGAGAGGCGGAGCGTCATCCCGAACTACTCGTGGTCCCGCAGCCTAGGCCGGATCAGGGTGCCTCAGTACCGCCACCTACGTTGTGTTCTATTTTAGCTCCACCGTTATCGCCACCGATAAGGCAGGCTCAGACAGTGACAGGTGCTGTTATGTCGGTCCCTTATGACGATGTGGATGAAGCAGGGGCATCAAGACGGAACTTGCCTGACATAAGCGCCACATTCACCCCATCATTGGCGCTGCATGACAGGGATCCTTATAGGACAATGGATAAGGCGCAGGAGGCGCAACGGGAAGCGAAACTTTGTTCAGTGCCAAATGATGCCTTATCTCAACCGTCTTACCCACCCGAAATGAGCCCGGTATGGTCTTTCCCAACGAATGCTTTGCGCAACGCGTCGGATACCACCTTGGGAAACCCCTTTGCAGGGTCGACTGAAGAGCTCTCGTTTGAGGGTTCTTCCCGCTATCTCGCACAGCCGCCTCACTCGCACGATCAGTTTAGCACGCTTGGCGCGCAGTCGACGTCTGCTACCTCGCCAGGTCTATCCTTTGGTTCTCCGGATGGGACCATCACGTTCCAAGGCTCGGAACCAGATCCATGGAGTGCACCTACCGAATTTAGGAGTCCGACCGGGAATAGTCTTGGTATGAATCCTTGGTCCATGTAACTTCGAGTGCTTCTTTGGCTTGGCGGGTAGAATGGGTCCATGAGTGTACTTTTAATACATGGTTATCTCGCTCGCATAAAACGGGGGAATGCTTTTTTGAACACATAATTCAAGTCGTCGGCCGTGAGGGGGCGTAGTTCTTGAATACTTGCGGATCTTCCCGGCCAGGACCCACGGTGGTCGACGGTTGGGAAGGGCACTGTCAGGCCGGCGCGCTAGTCACACGTCCGCTCGCGAAGATCCACTCTCGGGAACCTTGAATGCCCGGTCGCGGGGGATAGAGATGCTGATGGGCTGAACAGATACCAAGTTGCAAAGCGCGGGCTAATATGATCCGCCGGCATCGCACCGTTTTACCACCGGTCTCTTGGCCCGCCGAGGACATGCCAGAAACAAAAGATCCAGGACGAAAGGCCTATGTAACAACGATCGTCGCCCTCAGCGTCTTTGAAGACAGCGGGAGCTGTATATTTTGCTTTCGATGTGCCGTATGTCATCCATCAGAACAGCTCGGCATGAACGTGCGCCTGTGGGGTAAACACGAAGAAACAGCACAAATTAAACCAGCAGAAGGGGGTGGGTGAGAACAGGGTGGCGGAGTGGCTTCAGATGCGTCTTTTGTGCCATTCGAAAGCTCCACGCGTGCTAGGGAGACATGTCCACCCGCGTCACACTGCATCGGCCGCCACAGGCGTGCCCTTCTGCTTCCACACTCAAACCTATCCGGAGGTCACAGCCTGGGCTGAGACTGCCGATCACGGAAAGTGGAGTCAAGAGTACGAGCGAGCGACTCAGCTGCCATAATACCGGAACAACCCCCAAAAGGGTGGTCTTGTCCAAAAAAAGAAATATTTTTCAGTATGGTCGTGACGGGCGGAGTTTGAGTGGAGAGGCAACCACTGGCAGTGTCACACTGTCCTTGCGTAATTTCAAACTCCGGACAACGGCAACTCCGAACCACAAACGAGACTGCAATGCGCGTGTTACGTTCCGCTATTTTTTTCATGATGTGATGATATAAAGACCAGGCTGGGCATGCCAGTTACCCGGCTCCTCCTCCCCCTCCCTTTCCTTCTCCCTTCCACCGTCACCATCTGAAAGTCTTGCTCGCCCCCGGCGGTTGACGTTTTCGTTCACGTTGACAAGACCTATTACATGCGGTCAATTCTCAAGCACCCCCGCCTATCCGATCTTCACTATCACCAACAAGGCCCAGAGCCCTTCCCATTTGCAACGTGCGCGTCCGTTGAAGTATCGCCTCACGTCCACTTTCCTCCGACCCCGACCCTCACGTCGACCTTCATCACCCACTCTTCCTCGGTATACGACCGCACACCGGCAGAGGTGCCCCCCAACACCTGTGCCTTGCCCGGTCGTCACGAAAGAGAATTCGTGGACGCAGCCCATCCTCGCCCGCGCCGTCGGTGGGATTGGGACAGAGAAGGTCCCCAAGGGAGTTATTTTCAACCTCGTGGGTCCGAGGCACGCTCGATCGAGCCATCAGGTTTATCACCCCATTTCTCCCTCCCCGACACGATGCCTAATAATATCTCCTCCCATATGCTCCCTTCTTTCGACCTGTGATTCAGAATCGGATGACTCGGATGTCGTGCGGACCCCGCCAGAGCCTACGTTGCCTGGCCACCCGATCACCATTCGGTTTGGGTATCGGGAAACGAACGATATGATGCTGCCGTATTCCCCTACTCAGCAAGAAATCGAGTCGGCGCTCTCGTTCTTGCCACATGCGCCAAGTACGCCACTGAAGACGAAGAAGGGCACGCGCCGATCGCACAGCCTGGGCCGGTCGCAACCAAAGGAGCCCCGTCGGGAGAGCGCCGACGGACGGATACAGCATCACAATGATTTCGTCGTCCCCACCCTCAGCTTTGAAGGGTGCTTGGGTGGTTTTTGACGGTGTGGATTGTCACGATATATATCATCGTGCTTGCCCTCCTTCATGTTTGACGTTTGACTTGACGATTCGGTGATGGAACTGATACCCGCACGCATGCAATAGTTTGTTTGTATCACTACCCGTTCGTTCACTCACATAGACGTGAAATTTTTGAAACGGACGACCCGTATTTATTGTACGTGGGCTTACCCATTTTTTTGTCATTGTACTGCTGCAGAGTGGTGGGTCCGTAGCGGGAAACTAGAAGGTGCTTTGTGATGCATGAGTTCCATAAGTTCCCCTTCACAACAGGAAAATTAACAGCCTATGTGGGGAGTGCTCTTTGGTGCCTCGAGCTTGGACAACCCATCATTGTGTTTAGTAACGATGTGAAGATGGATAGCAAGGATGTGTGAAGGCGAATGCTGCCATCAATCCAGATAGAAGCTTGATGGATTGTGTACACATCCAGGTAGACCGGCGGTTCGTTGTGTATATTTTCCCACTCTTGCCTGTCACGGCAGAATATTCTGGAGCAGGTCAGCCGTTGCGGCGGTTGCGCACACAATGTCACTATACCGTACCTGAAGAGAATTTCCAGCTCATCCCCCAGAGATCGCTGCGATGAGCAGGGTGATTTGATCATCCGATTAGATTATGTTGCTCCCAATCTGTCTTTTTTTTCATGATATTCCGGTCAGGATCAGCTCCTTCCATCCCGCGGATCCGCTGTGCCTAGAGCTATTAGAGGTAGTGCATTGACAAGACGGTCTCATTACTCGCAAGGAGTTACTCAGCAACGGGTTTACAAACGATCACGACTGCATTTCGTCCAGTTTTGCAGAGTGGGGTCGCAACCGCCTAGTCCGAAAATGGAGACGGGGAGTGAACGTCAACAGTCCCATGACATGACAGTGGAGAGCACACAAGCATTTCAGTTCGCGATCGGGTAACATTGTGTGACATGAATCCGTGTTGGCCTCGGAGAAGACGCCTCGGGTTTCTAGGAACAGCCTCGAAACGCCGTCAGGACCACCACCTGCACAGTTGCCTCGCTACGTAGCCCCACGTGTAATGAATTTTCAGTGTTGTGTACTCAGGGGCCGAAGTTGAAAGTTCCGAGCCAAACAAGGCGGTCAGTGCGCAAGTTCCAACTCGACGGAGTGCAAAAAGAGGCGTGGGAATCATACCATTCCATCGCCCGTCTCTCTCTCATCACCCTTTTGTTCCGCAACCACCATCACACAGCGACAACAAGTTCGCCCGGCATCAATCACATCCTCCACTACAACTAACTTTTACACCACACAGAAATGGCTCGTACCAAGGCAAGTATCTCTTTCGACGCACGCTGGCATCTCCAGGCTCATCGCTGTTGCACAGCAAACTGCCCGTAAGACTACCGGAGGTAAGAAGTGTCGTAGATCGCGTGGTTCTGGTGACAAACCCATTTCCAGGCAAGGCCCCTCGTAAACAATTGGCGACCAAGGCCGCCCGTAAAACCGCTGCCGCTGTACGTGTCGAACCCTCCACCATCCTGCCCGCGATGTCTACTTATCCCCTTTTGTGGTCATGCTCCAGGCTGCTACGGGTGGTGTGAAGAAACCCCATCGTTTCCGCCCTGGAACGGTCGCTCTTCGTGAGATCAGAAGGTACCAGAAGTCGACCGAGCTCCTTATCAGGAAGCTCCCCTTCCAGAGGCTGGTTCGTGAAATCGCCCAAGATTTCAAGGTGTGTGATTTAGTTCTCGTCTCGTGACCAGAGGTGACGGATCATCTGGGAAATAGACCGACTTGCGCTTCCAGTCATCCGCGGTGATGGCGTTGCAAGAGGCCGCGGAGGCGTACCTCGTCTCCCTCTTTGAAGACACCAACTTGGCTGCCATCCACGCAAAGCGTGAGTCATCTGTCTCGTTTTCGTTGATCTCGCGCTCACACGCTTGTTTTTTTTAGGTGTCACCATGTATGTTTCTTTTCGTTATTTCGCCGAGGACTTGCTGACTGATCATCTTGTAGTCAACCCAAGGACCTTGCTCTTGCTCGTCGCCTCAGGGGCGAGAGGGCTTAAACCATGTCGTCTTATTTCGTTCAATGGGTGTATGGCCCTCGTTTGTTCACCTAGTATGTCTTTCCATTGTGTCTGTATGAGATACGATACGAACGGTTGTAGTGTGTACGATCATCTCCCCTTAACCCCACCTTTACCTTTTTTGGTGTTGTCAGCAAACCTGCATGCGTAGGTGTGGTCTCGTTTCTATTCAACTTCGCATTCTTTATTATGATTTCTTTGGTATGCAGAAAGAAAATGTAGAGGAAACCGTTTGTATTCAGCTTATGTATCAATATATACATCTGCGTTACAGACAATGATGTGCGATGTTAGTAGAGGCCGACTTGTGTTGGATGTAAGGACCATCCCAGCAGACGAAACCCACTTCGCTCGTGATCTAGTTGAGCGGGTCAAATTCATGGATCACGGCTAAAAATCGCACCGTCGAGGTGTTGCACATGGCAGCGGTCGTGGCGCATGTCAACGTGCGCGCAAACAAGTTCTCGGCAACGATGTTCGTCGTTAAGGGCAAAGCGACCAAGGGCGAAAGACTTCAAGGACGCTCACCAGTACCAGGATCCAAATCGGAGATGATCACTTCCTTGCGCGTGGCGCCTGGGACGCAGTACCAGTAAGGGTCGCTGATGCACAAGCCTTCGACGTAGCCCGGGGCGCTGGCTGTGTGCGTTCGCGTCAAGGAAAGAGAAAGGGAAGAACGTACTCGTTGATGACGCCGACAAAGTTTTCGATGTGCGTTCGTTCGCGCTGGACGAGTTCGGGCCGGGGACCGACCTAGGGGGACGAGAAAGAAGAAAAGGGATAGGTGTCATATCAGCGCACGCGTCTTCGGACGACAAGTAGGATCGGAGTCGATGGAGAACGAATCGCGTGTCAGTATTCGTGCCGTCGGATGCGATACCCTCCACTCCCACCATCATCATCGCTGGATAGTAGTGGGTGGCAGCCGGGCGACTTACTTTTGAGTGACGTAGACGGGATCGGGGATGGTATGAGAGCTTGTCAAGGCGTGGGGAGAGGGAGACAACCCACTTGGTCGCAGTGCCATTGCCGCCCGTCCAGCTCTTGAATCGGGCGGCATGCAGTATGCGGTTCTACGGAAAATGACCACGTTGAGTGTCTGCCGCACAGCTCGTGTGGCGATGTGCGTTTACCATGATGTGGTTTCGAATCTGGAGGGTGGCAAGGTGAGGTGGGTGTCGTCATTGCTGGAGCAAGTGGACTCATAACACTTTCTGCACCGCGACGGAAATCGAGAAAAAGGAGACTCGGGACAGACCGCAAAGTGATATTCTCTGCACTATTGCCTATCAGTCATCGCCGGTCAGAATAGCAGGTTAGCAGAGAATCCATCTCTGTACATGTGTCAACCCAATCGGTGCTCGCATCGCTCATTTTTACGTAGTCGTGCGTGTTAAAGGGAAACGACTGGGGACGACTCTCAGCTCACAACCCCTCTGTGATGTGTTAGCATACTCACTGCGTTGTCAGATCCGGCCAAGATGGTCTGGTTGTAGATGTGCAGATTGCTCGGTCCTGTCGTCAGGAAATTCCAGGCGATTGGCCACCAGCGGACCGTCACTCGACGAAAAGTTTCCAGTCGTCTGGACACGGGACACCCTGACCTTATAGATCTTCATGTTTCCGATCACGCCCGTGTCAATGTACCCAAAGAGCCAACCACGAGGCCGATTGACTTGTTGCATGATGTCCCACCACTACAACGTCATTCGTTAGTTGTTCTTGTTCGTGGGTGCATGAACTTGCTTGTTGGCCGTGACCGTCGACCAGTTGGGATCGGTGGTCCCACGTAACGTGACATTACTTCCGCCCGTAAACGAGATTCTAGCCCTCTACAGTAGACTCCCAAATAACACATACCAGGTATAACCCATACTTCCTGAAAACCCATACATTTTCTGACTTCCCGGGTTGGTTTGCAGGGATTTCGTGACTATAAGCCATAAGCCATACCCCATA